>JBBPPY010000434.1:0-22735 GCA_038092195.1 Leccinum barrowsii
GAACAACGCTATACAATCCCACCCTCCTACACGGCCACCATGCGAACGATATCCTAGGACGCCGCTGGGTGTCCTATGGGACTTGGGGTTCGAGGTATTATACTACACCTGCGGATTTCGCCTTCGATCCTTTTTAAAGTCTTTCTTCGTAGCGTATACACAGCTGAACCGAGCGACTTTTGACCTAAACCACGGCAGCATGTCGGCTTCGATGTTTGGACATCCGTCCACGTTGAGCACTTCTCCGCCGATCCGGGGGGTTCAGAAGCATGTTTCACGCGAGTCCTAACAAAAGTGTACAAGCTCGACGTCGTGAGGTCGGAACACCGGGAGACGTCGACATGCTTTAGTGCACGACATGGTAGGTCATCGGACGGCCCAGTTGTCTTTGTGGCCAGGAAATCCAATACTTCATTCGCGACTTCGCGGACATTGCTGACCTGCAAGGTCTCGAGGTTGGGCGTGGAGGAAAGGAGTGTTGGGAGGACGGACAGGCTCGGGCTGCAGTTGGAAATACGGAGTTCGACGAGAGAAGGGCGTGCAGCTGTTTGAAGCAGAGTCTCGTCGACCATTGTGGTAATGCCGGACATGACGAAGTGCTTGATAGATGGTGCGGTACTAACCGCACGTACGAAACGGAAATGGTCGTCGCATTGACTCGCAACCCCGTCTGACATAAACAAGTCTTCTTAATGAGTGATACATGCGATCTGAATGAGATAGTAGACGACAATGCCGGAAAACAGTGCTACGCTTCCGACGATCCTGCAAGATGCGCAAGTCCAACTTGAGGTTGGTTAGAATCCATCTTGAACACAGTATAGAAGAGCTCGAGGAAATTGCTCCCGATGGTCCAGAATGCTGGTCCAGATGGAAAGAGGGGTTCAGTAGTCAGTATGTTTGAAGTACGCTATGAGGTTCAAGGCTGAAGAGGGAATATCTTACGGGGATCTGCAAGACCTAAGATTCCACTGAAACAATTGGACGAGCCATATGACACCGGTCCAAGATTGAGCTCATGAGCAGGGATCGTAAATGGCTTTCCGCCAAAAGTAAGAGTCACGTCCGGGAAGTGATCGCATCGGACTATGGGGCTGTCAATGGACCCGAGAGTACTATTTGAACCCCAATCAGAACTTACATGTGTAAAATCCACCTTTGAAAGCATTACCTCCGTAGGCCTGATGCAGTTTCAAAACTCGATCGTGATCACCAAGAATGTGGCTGGAACCAGTGTCAATGATCGCAGGTAGATGTGCCAGCACCGGTTTGTTATTGACACGAATATCCTCCACCATCACCATCCAGTATCCCTAATGGTGAAAGTGAGTAGTTACGAGTCTCGCGACTGCAGCTCAAATGGTACATTTCAGCTCACCTTGTCAGGTTGTACTACATTAAGAAAGGTGATGTCACCTGTGTAGTGCTTTTCGTTCACTCCACCAATATACATCTCGCCTTCCTCAGATTTAGTAAACTTGAATGCAAATACTCCTTCAGCCAGTTTTCTTTCACTGACAAGTGTTTCGAGCAGGGAGCTAGCAGGGTAATTCGAAATAATAGACGATAAGCTCAATCCCAACACACCGTCCGGTGGGAATTCAGACTTTCCCATTGTAGCTGAGTATGTTGTTGCAACACCAATGGTCTGCTTGTCAGCCTACTCAGCGGTCAGAAGTCATCACGTTTATGATCATATAGAGAGAACCTACAGTGAAACCAGCAATGGATATGTTATCAGTGTATTGTTTACCATTGGCAGTTGCACCATCTGTAAAAACGGCTTGAAATGTCTTATCCAAGTCCCTGGCAGTTGCCGACGAAGCAGTGTTGAAGAGGTTATCATGGCTTTTGCAGTATACATCACCGTTCGACGCTGGAATGAAGAGATCGCTGGGTCGGATTAAACAAGGGAGTAGGTGGTCTCGATAGGAAATACTTACCTGGAACCGGTGTCGATCTGGACTGTGATGAAGATTGGCATTCATGTGTGCCAGTAAATGCATGGATAACTTACCAGTGAAGAGTTTGGGAGGAGTACCCACCCAAATGGTAGCATACCAATGGTTTTTATCCCAAGCCAAGACAAGCTCAGCCCCACCGCGTTTCCAGTTCTGAGACCCTCTCTGTTTCAAAGCATAAGGGTGGATCGTTCCCGTGTTCCTTTCCCAGTTTTCCAAGCCACGAAAAAGCTTGCTGAAACAATGCATGACTCGGAGAACATCGAGTAAAAGGATTCACGACACGTACGTCGTGTGTGATATAGCACGAGACTTTAGTCCATCAATATTGACACCTTTGTTGGAGTTCAACCGTGACGAAGAGTATTTGGTGAGTGGTATGGAAATTCCATTGCCTTTCCCCCCGGGTCTAGGTATTTTTTTTTTTTTTTTTTAAGTCAATTTTTGTCCTTTGGCGGAGTATATGTACTCTATGAGGACAGTCTATCTAAGCTGGGGCTCCTGCCCCTGCGACTCCGTCTGCGCGAATGCCCCAGAGTGATCGTGTCACCCGGTCCGCCGTTCCCGCCGGCCGTTTTAGACGCCACAGAGTTCCGTCGCACTGCTAACTTGGTACAGGTTGGTGTGAGTGGGGTTACAGTGCGGTGATGTGGTTGACAGGTACTGAGGCCCCTGGGGGCCCGTCGTACGGATGGGAATGAGGGAGTGCAAATGTATGAAAGAGTGAGTAAGTTAAGCGGGTAGAAAGGGAAGCGAGGTCCCTCAAGCTTGATGCGCCGGCGAGCGAGCGTGCTGGCGTTGTCGTGTTCGGCTTGACAGGTTGGCTTCATCGTCCCGTTGTCTCCCCTCTCTTTCTACATCTCTAGTCCCCTAGTCCAGCTAATCCCTCGTAGACGTTGGAGGTATTTCGATGATGTTCGATGTTTGTATGTTATATGGGTGTATCTGACGGGGGTTATTCGTTGCGTTTCGGTTGGATTGTGACGTCACCGTATGTAGGCTGGAACCGTCCCGTCGATTCCAGAAATATCAGTAGGGCTGCGTAGCCCTTTTTCTTTGTGAGTAGAGCAACGATGTTGTCCGCGTCTCTTCGCATCTTGTTTCTGAGTACTTGTCTCTCCCTTGCGTATTGGGGGCAGTCGAGAATGATGTGTTTGACGTTCTCCAGTGTTGCAGGACAGTGTGGACAATTGGGATCATCCGCTCTTTTGATACGGTGTAAGTGCTCGTTGAGCGGTAGGTGTCCTGTGCGTAGACCGGTCAATAGGGCAGCCTGCTTCTTAGAGAGTGGGGAGATGAGTTTTAGGAATGAATTTGACGGCTCATCCATGTCATATCGACTCATGCGTCGGAACCTCGGTGATTCACTCCACGTCTTCGTCCATCGCTTCTTCGATGTTTCCTTGTGTGCCTGCTTGAGTGCCGTGACACTACTTGGGAGGGGGTTGGAACGGATGTATTTTGGAAGTGACCGTGGTGGGGAGTTGTTATCGGCTGAGGCCGCCGCTTTACGCGCTTCTTCATCTGCTAGTTCGTTGCCCGGTACTCCCTTATGTCCCGGAATCCAGCGTACGGTGATCTGACTCTTCTTGAGGTTGTGTTTGCGTCGTACGTTTCGAATGATACTATGGAGGTGGTGCAGGATGTAGTGACCTGGTTTCGTAGTGGGATGCTCACCGGATCGAATGGCGGCTTGATTGTCAACCATTATTTCCACGTTGTGGTCAATGAGGTTCATTTCCAGAAGTAGTTTCGCCGCTAATGTGAGCCCCACGGCTTCCGCTTCGTAAACCGTGTGGTTACCCGGCTTGCCTAGGTGATATCTTAGAGTTTGCGGTGTTGCGTTGGGTCGCATGTGTACTGCCGCTGCTCCTATGCCAGTCTCAGTGCCCGAGCCATCACTGTAGATGATGGTGCGTTGTTCCCTTGTGAGACGTTCCATGTCCTCGATGGCTTGCTCAGCGTTCGAGGCTATGTGTGTTCTATATGGCGGGTTAGCATACATTTCGGCTGGGGTACGCGATAAGGGCTCAATGGCTTTGGGGTCGATATCGTATGCATGAAAGAGGTAGTGTAGTGACGATCTATGTTTCTTGACAAATTTTCCGGCTGCTCGTTTCACGAAAGGGTGCAATGGGTGGGTGTCCGCGACCGTCGCCAGGCGTAATGTGGCTTGTTGACAGAGGTTTTGTACGCGGTGGACCATAGGCCACATGTTACTGAGAATTTCAAGAGAGTCAGTCGGGGAGGTACGCATCGCGCCGGTAATACTTAGCATGGCGAGGCGCTGTACGCTGTTGAGTTTCTTGATTGCTCCTTTGGAGCCCGGTGTTAGGTGTTCGTCTCCGTTGCAGTATATCGGTCGGATCCACACGTCGACTGCGTACAGCATCTTTGGTATGGCGACAGCTAAATATATACGTTTCATCAGCGAAACAGGTATGCCGAATGATGTGGAAGATAGCCTCTTGAGCTGGAGGACGTATGCAGTTCCTTTTGCGATCGCGTAGGCTGTTTGTGCTGTCCATTTCAATGTATGGTCTATTATTACCCCGAGAAACTTGTGTTGAGGTATCGGCTTGATCGTTATCCCTCGGAGCTCGAGGGCGGGGCGTTCTCTCTTGGCTTGAGTGCAGAAGTCTAGTAGGGCAAATTTAGACGTCTCGAAGTTAGAGTTGTGTAACTTAGCCCATTCATATCCTCCGCCGCTCCTTTCCATCATGTCTTTTAGCGTGGCATGTGTGTCCTCGAACGTCTTACCGATCGCCAATAACATTGTGTCATCGACGTAGGCTTGCGCTCGTTCTTTCTTTTCTCGACCTTTGCATATGTCCAGGAGGTCCGCGTTGTATATGGTGTAAAGGACCATGGAGAGAGGGTCCCCTTGGCCGATGCCGTTGACGATAGGGATCCATTCTTCGGACTGGTATCCGTCGAATTTGAGTTTTGTGCGTCGGTTTGCAAGCGCACTCTGCACAAAGGATACTATACTTTCCGGTATTCTCCGTGAGCGCATGTTATGAAGGAGACGATCGGTTACCGCGTTGGGGAAGGCCCCCTCTATGTCCAGAAAGAGGACAGAAACTACTTGCCGTCCGCGCCATGCTTGTTTTATTGTTGCCTCTAACAAGTGCAGAGAGTCAGATGTTGAGCGGCCTGGCCGTCCACCGAAGTGCGTGGCTGGTAGCAGGTTGTGGTTCTCGAGCAGTACTGAAAGATGGTTAGCGACGACGGCAGAGAGCAATTTGTACGTAGTGTTGAGTAGCGCGATCGGGCGATAAGCCTTTGGCAAAGTGTAGTCAGGGCGTCCTGGCTTGCGAAGGACCACCGTGGTGAACTCTTTCCATTTGTCATATGTGGTGTTCAAGTCGAACGTGGCCTGAAAGATACGTATCAGATGCGGAGTTAATATGTCGTCGCACTCTTTGAATACTATATTGCAGATTCCATCGGGTCCCGGCGCTTTGTAAGGGCTCAATTTGGCGATGGCTTGTGTTAGCGCTTCCCCGGTGATGATCGGCTTGGTGTGCACGGGGTTAGGGTAGTTAAATCCTGCGGGAACAGAAGAATTAGCGGGCGGCGGGGGGAAGAAAGTGCGAGCGAGGAGGCTGCTCTTCTCGTCGTTGGTCGCGGCGAGGAAGCTGCCATTCGCTGGTACCGCGCGTTTCAGTGAGGGGATTCTAGTGTTGGCTCCTGCAGTATTGACGTTGGATATGTAGTTGTTGGCTACCCAGATGTCGTCTCCCGATATGTCTTCCAGCCAGTCCGTCCAGTGTTGTTTCTTTGTTCGTTTGATGGTATGCGCGTAGCGGTTTCTTGATGTGCGGTATTGCTCGTGAACAGGGTGTTGAGTGTCGTCTTTGAGTTTGTAAGATTCTCGAGCGAGGATGAGCAGCTCGTCTTTCATCAGCGTCAACTCCTTGGTCCACCAGCGTTTTGAGTGAGGGCTTGGCCTTGTCCTAGGAACGTGTTCTTCGATAGTTTCGAGGATTGCCGACATAAGCGTGTCGCATGCCTGTTGGAAGTGATCCACTGTAGTGAGGCGCTCTTTCGTATCGATGTGCTGTAACTTAGCTTTGAGTGTTTCTATGAACTCCTTCCACTTTACGTCGCGGTAGTTGCGTGTTATGCTCTCCGCAGTCTTGGGGACTGTTAACTCCAACTGAGAGATGATGGGGACGTGGTCGGTAAGCGGACCCCTTTGGCTTGGTTCAGTCTTGCAGACTGTGAAGAACTCGGCCGTGTGGTCGGAACAGAACACATTGTCGACGCGTGTCCAGTTCTTCGAATTGAGTGCCTGTAAGGTTGGTAAGTCCTTGGGTAAAGGCATGAACATTGAATGATCCGCGATAAGGTCCACTAGGGGTTGGGCTTTGCGTATGAACGACGCTTGAAGTAAGTGTGTGTTGCGCTCTGATTCCCAGAGAGGGTGGTGTCGATTAAAGTCGCCTAACCAGATCATATGATCGTCGACGTGTTGGTATAATATGTTTCGGTTGGAATTAAGGAAGAGACTTAGCGCGTTTATGGTTCCGTCATTCTTACAGTCGTTGTAGACGTTGAAGATAGTGCAGAGACCGAACGGGCCGGAGAGTTGGATGACGGTGACATCCTTTGACGGGAAGGGGATTTGTTTCCAGTGGTTGGTGTCGATGGATTTGGATATTAAGATGACGGACCTATATTTGGATGATTCGTCAGTAAAGCGGGTGGACGGGTAGACGGGGTAATAGGTATGTGGGCAATAGGTATTTCCGGTACTGTAGGCTTCAGCATTAACTTCTTACTTCTATGTAGAGACGAGGAATCGGTGTTAGTGCTGGACGATTGATTACCATAGTCAAATATTGTTCGGTGCTGACCAAGTTGGTCAAGGTTAGACTGGACGCGGTGGGCATTAGCATGCCACGCTTGGCGGTAGCGGAGCTTGATGGATAGAGTCCTGAGGAACACGGAGAAGACCCGAGCGTTGCACGATGCACTCTGGCAGAGGATGGGTTCGGCAAGATCGGTAGACCCTGAATCGCTGAATTTCAAGCTCAGCGCAGTTCGCGGTAGCGCCGCGCCGAGGATTCCGAACGAGTTGACCGTTGAACTTTGCACACTGAAGATGGCCGTTGTACGATTTATTATTGTCGATCTTGCAGAGAGGGATCTGCTTTTTCGTTACGACCCGTCCATTATCGTCCCACTCTGCGGCGTCCGCCACACCTTCAATTTTTCGCATCCTCGTTGCCATGCAGTTCCTGCCGTCACTCAGGACGTTTCTTTTTCTTAATTGGATGTTCCGTCTCTTGGCTTACCGTTCCCAGAGCTTTTTTGCTTGTGATCTCGGGCACGACTGCAATGCGGGTCGTGATCTGGAGTTGCAGTCCCTTGCACCGGTTCGGTTTCCAAAGGAACCTCGAAGGCCTTCGCAGCTCAGCTCTGAAAATCGATCAAGGAACCCGGTGCCTTGCTTGAAAGCGCGGCGCTTCATTATCACCGCCATTTTGGGGGTGGTCGTTGAACGGGGTGAGCATTCCTATGGTGATTTGACATATTCTATTCTGATTTACGCTGAACGAATTCAGAGTTCGAATATAGACAATCTGGGCATGCGCTGGCGTCCTGGAGTTCCCCCGCAATGCCACGTGGACGCTGGCGAGCCATGGTGTGTGCCTTTTCTGTGCAGAACGTGAGGCTGACTTCGAACATAGTTCACTCGGTGCATGCTAGCATTTCATAACGGCTGGCCTGTAACGTCAGTCTCCCGCAGTCCCGCACACGGTCTAGGGCGAGCGATAAATTCACCGGGTGTCACGGCTCGCCGCGTTTATGTCCTTTGGGTTATAGCTAAAACACTCGATCGGGAAAGAGATCGACTAAGTCGAGAGAGACTCTCATGATGACGTCCGGTCGAATGTCTGGCGGGTGAGGTGGAATCCTGTGACCGTTGTTATGATATGTTTTTGTCACGCCTCCGAGGAGATGCATATAAAGGTCGCTGTCTTCTCTTCATCTCCCGGACATCCCTCCACCCCCCCTCAAGACCTCGGCACAGGCCATTCTCCGTTCTTGAATTTCCCCCGCTCGCTATGGATTCAGCAACGACCCTCCCGGCACTCTCCCTTTCTTGGATATCTCACAACATCGCCCTCGCCTCCGTCTGCCTCTTACTATCCTACATCGTCACCCATGCGATATACCAACTCGTATTTTCCCCTCTGAGCGCAATCCCCGGTCCCTGGTACGCGGCGGTGTCCGATCTATGGATGACGACGCATGTTCTCCGCCTCCAACAATGCATGAACAATCACCGCCTGTTTGAGGAATACGGCCCAGTCGTTCGTGTCGGTCCCAACAAGGTGATATTCAAGGACATTACGTCGATGCGAAGCATATACTCGGTTCACAAATTTGACAAGAGCAAGTTCTACAAGAGTCTGCTTACGTTTGTCATTTGCCTTGTCCACCCCGCGCTTGTGCTGACCGATTCCTCTATAGGAACGAGAACAACCATGCGTAAGAAACTGTTCCTCCTTCATCATTGCGCATATATACTTATTTGATCGCAGGATGACCACTCTGGATCATATCGGACACGCGGTGCGACGAAAGGGGTATGCGCCGCACTATACTCCAGCGAACTTGGCTCTCTTCCAGGCAGAGGCATTCGACCACGTCCTGGAACTCGTTGCGGTAGGTTGCATTCGATTCATTTTGTTTTTCCCAAGTCTCAATACCAGTTAGGCTCTCGAGCACGTCGGGGGTAAATATCCACTGGACTGCCTCGCGCTGTTCCGCCACTACATGGTTGATGTCATCATCGCTTTTTCTCACGGCTATCGCCAAGGCGCGCTTAGCAAGTGGATTCTCGGCGGGACGGATCCGATTGCGACTGCTATCTCTGACTTCCCAAAGAGAGGGATCGTGGTAAGTTCGTTTTAAGACGCGTGTGGGGTGCATGCTGACTGGACGTTTAGCGAAGCACATTGCCTTCTTGCATATGGAACTTAATTTGTCGTATCCCGAACCGCAGGTGGCGTCAGATCTGCGACTCTGATAAGATCATGGGCGAGGTTTGTGGTTTACGTTTTATCGAGCGGTCGCGCTGGTCCTGATTCACGCAACGATTCAGTTTGTCGGCGCTCGAGTGTATGAAATGCGCGCCAAAGCGGAAATGTCGGATTCGGAGAGGAATACCTTGTTGCAGCGCCTTCTTGAATACAAATATTCGCCCGAGCAACAGATGCCAGACCACGACATCATTTCGGAGCTGATGGGACACATGTTTGTCGCTTTGCTTGAGCTCTCCGCTGTATAGGTCTAAATATCGCTCTAGGATTGCGGGTTCCGATACCACTTCGAACACCTTGTCTTACTTTTTCTGGGAGTTGACTCGCAGACCGGACATCTTGAGCAAGTTGCAAGCGGAGCTCGACCAAGCCATGCCTGATGCCCGCGTCGTACCAGACCTGGCTGTGCTTCAGAAGCTTCCGTACTTGAACGCATTTATCAAAGAAGGTAAATTGTTTCGTTGGATATATTGAACGCAGGAAACTAAAGTTGCGTAGGTTTCCGATTGTACTCTCCAGTACCCAGTGGTCTTGAACGCGTTGTTCCTGCATCTATCTCCAAGAACGGTTCCTTGGATGAATGGTTTGATCTAATGGGTTATGCTCTACCTCCGGGGACAGTAGTTGCGACGCAAAGCTGGTCGATGCACCGTGATCCCGCCGTCTTTCCCTCTCCGGATAACTTTATACCCGAACGATGGCTTCAAGGGGCAGACGCCACTGAGAAGATGGCGCAGTATCTGATGCCGTTTGGGATAGGAAGTCGCCAATGTGGAGGGATGAATTTGGCTTACATGATGCTCAGAATTACGGTTGCGACGCTAGCAAGGAACTTTAACGTCACGGCCTCCCCCGAAACTGACGAGAGAAGTATGGAGATCAAGGACGCCTTTGTGAGCTTCCCTGTCAGGTTTATTGTGGTTGTGGTGCTCAATACTGTTGACCTAGGTTATCTTCCCAGCTGCCATGGAATGCAAGCTCGCCTTTCATCCCCGCAACTAATTAGCGTCCGCACGACACCCATCCTACACTTACGGCCTCTATGAACATGTTATACCGTCTCCCCTTCATCTGTTCTCTCATATCTTAGGGCACTTTATAATCACTTAATTATTTGTTTTGATGTACTATGTCTTTGGTCCCGCTTTCGTTGTTTCTGGTTGTCGGTGCATTTGAGGGTTGTTTTTGATATGACGAAGGAGTTATAGATACCCAGTTTGGCAGGACCAAGTATGTTGTAACTGCATTTCATATAGATATTAGATTCTTCGGGACTACTCGGTAACCGGGAAACGTGTTTGATTAATCCCGACCTTGTTGAAAACCATGACGGCAAGCTCTGCGTCGCCGGGCCTCAAAGCACCTGAATCTCAAAATGTCGAGGACGATGAACAGTTACAGCGACCGACTTTTACAGAACGTCTTCGGGCCATGTTCTCCACAAGTGCAAGTCCAGAAAATGAGGCGAAACGAGCCATGAAGAGTCGGCATTTGATGATGATTGGTCGGTTGCTTGAAGCTATCCTTGTTGTCGCTGACGCTATGTACCATGATGTTGTAGCCATTGGCGGGACGATCGGGACGGGTATATTTTTGAGTGCAGGATCGGTGAGCAAGCCCTAGGTCATGTTTCGCGCTTTCTTATGTCGAAAGGCGATCGCGCTGGCTGGCCCCGGGAGCGCCTTGTTGTCGTACGCGGTCGTGGGGGTGTTTGTGTATTCGGTCGTGATTACGCTGTCAGTCAGGCTTGTGCCCTGATAAGTGTCGTTTCCTGACGGCAATTGGTCGACCATTGGTTTCCGTCCGCCTCTCCAGCGGCGAAATGTCAGCCATGTACCCGGTCTCTGGCGCTTTCTCCACGTTTGGGAGTCGGTTCGTGTCGCCTGCGCTTGGGTTTACGCTAGGTGTGTAGACGCGTCGTTTCAAGTTGGTGTTGCGAGTTTGGAACTCATCTGAAGATACACTATCATAAAACAGGTTGGAATTACTGGTTACAATGGTTCGTGAAAAGTCGAGACTGCGACGGAAGCAAGACTTATTTTGTTCGCATCACAGGAGTCTGTCTATACGTGAGTACAAAGAATGGCATCTATATACATATACGTGGACGGCGTTGGACTGATCAGTGGACCGCTTACTCACCCCGATCGCCTCCTTTCCCCGCCCATTTCAGCAAGCGAGTTGACAGCGGCCGCTGTGATACTGCAGGTATGTTGATCCATCCGTTTACCTTGGCGTATTCTGATTCGGAGAACATGCACGGACGGACGGAACTAGTTTTGGGCGCCGCAGGTTCAGTCCTGGCAATGGGCCCTCGTGATCATTGCCCCTACATTCCTGATGCAGCTCATACACGTCCGGGTCTACGGTAGGTGGCCGTCTTTGGCAGGCTGTGATTTGTTTTCTGAGACCCTCGACCCTGCTCTCGCTGTTTCGGCAGGCGAATCAGAGTACTGGTTTGCCTCCATCAAGGTCGTGATGATCGTCCTCTTCATCGTCATCGGCCTCATTTACGACTGGGGCGGGATAAAGGGGCATCCAGGACCCGTAAGTCGCCGACGTGATTCTTCTTTCGATTCCGAATCTGACTCAGGGGGTGGGTTGGGGGGCGGATCCCTTGTCGATTGAATTGAACTATATTCGACAAACTACTGAACGGAACGGAACAACACGCACGTGTCCTCATTCCACTACTTTTTTCAGGGGCTCTCAAACTTCCAAAACGGACAAGCCTTCATCGGCGGATTCGCCAATTTTGCACAGACGTTCGTGTACGCGTTCTACTCGTTCGGGGGCGTCGAGCTCGTCGCCATTGCCGCGGGCGAGTCCGCGCACCCGTGGAAGGCGGTGCCGAGCGCCGTCAAGGCGACCTTTTTTCGGATCGTGCTCTTTTACGTCCTGACCATCCTCACGATCGGGCTGTGCATTAATTGGCAGGATCCGACGCTGCTCAGGGCGGCTAGCGGTAAGGACGTTTCGTCGTGCTCGTACATTGGCAATATTCAATAATGACAATGCTACAACGACGTGGTGTTACGCACCGTACATCGTATAGACTCGGATGTGACGGCCTCCCCGCTGACAGTCGTGTTCGAACGCGCGGGATTTGGCGCTGGTGTGCACGTCGTCAACGCGGTCCTCCTCACCGCCGTGTTGTCCGCGACGAACTCGGCATTCTATGGAAGTTCGCGAATGCTGCTCGCCTTGGCAAAGGCGGGGCAGGCACCCCGCGTCTTTGGCTGGGTGAACAAGAATGGCGTTCCCGTTCCCGCGTTACTGTGAGTCAACTACGTTACACTACACTGCTCGGGACGATCGATCGACCCGTGACACGCTGACCCTCCCACTTACCCTTCACCAGGATTTCCCTCGCCGTGTCATTCCTCGCCTTCCTAACGAACATCTGGGGCGAAGGCGTCGTCTTCACGTGGCTGCTCAACCTGACGGGAATATCGGCGCTGCTCGTGTGGGGCTCGATCGGGCTCATCTCGCTCCGCTTCCGGGCGGCGTGGCGCGCACAGGGACGACCGCTCTCTGACCTACCGTACGTTCAGCCCCTGTTCCCGCTCCTGCCTGTTGGCGTCGTCGTCCTAGCCGTGCTCATGTTCGTCGCGGAGGGGTACGCGGCAGTCGAGGAGCAGCCGTTTAGCGCACGAGTGAGTGTTTGTTTTTCGTTACGTGCCTTTCTCGTTCCTTTCATTTGTCCATAATTTTCTCACATCGAACGCTGCACAGAACGTCGTCGCGACGTACATCGGTGTCGTTCTCTACCTCGTTCTCTACGCGGGCTACGCTGCGTACGAGTGGTTCTGGCTCGGAAGGCGGCTCCATCTCGTACCGCTCTTGGAGGTCGACCTGGACACTGACGCATCGTGGAACTCCGGGGAAGTGGCACGCGTGCGGGAGGAGGAGAAGGGAAATGAGAGGCAGGAGCAGGAGCAGGAGGTGTTTGAAAAGGCGGAGGCTGGCACCAGGGCGATGTCTTGGTGGTGGTGGGTGCGTCGGGGGGTGATGTCGTGGTGATGGTGATTCGGGGCCTGCCAGGCTCTGAAATGGAGGGAGGAGAGGAGAGGAAGGGCTGTCGGGTTGAATCACTCGAGATACCACATACCAAGCTACTTACGGCTGGAACGATTAAATCGTACATACCCAGACTCTACTATCCGGTCGATCGATCAAACGCTTACCCGCAAAAAGGCAAGGGTGAGGATCAGAGAGTGTAAGTGTATGGGACGTGACGGTGAATCACGAACGCAGCTCTGTCTCAGTGTGTTTGAAAGGGGTGAGATATTCGAAAAGCAAAAGAGAAAGGGTCGGTCAAGGGTGGTTGACCCCCTGGCGTGAAAACTTCGGACGAGGATGGGAACGTACAGTACGATGCATGCCAGTCCTCGTCCCTCTTTCGCTGCAGCCGTCCCGTTTTGTCCAAGTGTCTTCACGAGCATGCGAACGTGGATACTCGATGATGCCTCAGCTTGACATGTCTTCGGCGGAGGATCAAAGGCTGCAAGTCGACTCGGGACGAGATCTGCAGATCGGATCCGAGGGCCCCTAGTTACAGCCCGAGATAGAATAGTCACCACAAGGGCCGCAAAGGAGCTAAGCTTGTTAGGCTCACCAGGCTCCGGGGATGGGGTTTCGATCACAAGGGACCTGGCTGTGCGTGGTAGAGTATTGTGGTTATCTTTCCAGGCCCAACAACCTGTCTCACCAAACTGGCAAGCGCTGATTGGTCAGGAGAGCTCCAGACCATTGTGTGTGTGACTCGCACGAGCCGACCCCATGCCCCGCCACCAACTGTCAGATATGGCTAGTCTATCCTCGGCGACGTGTGGTCCCTGCTTCGAGTTAAGTTGAGTCTCGAAGACGTGGCAACCGAACCCAGGGATTCAAAGTTCGAGTTCGAGGGCCTGGAAAAACTAGCATGGCACGTACACGTGTATGAGGACAGTGGACCTGGAAGCGATAGCCATAGACTTTGTCGAACCACCACCCTGAGCTGTCAGGACTCGGGACTCGGGGACTCACTTGTGAGGAGCGAACTAGGAACTCAAGCTCAACTGAGTCCCAAATGTGTGCCGATCTCTGTCGACGCCAGACCCTGACCCCCTTTTTTTCGCCCACTTTATTGCAAAGGGCCGCCGTTCCTGTCAATTCATTCATTCACTCTGGCTGTGCTCGATGTGATCCGCAACCAAATACGACCAACGTCGAACTCAGCCGGTCCTCCACGGCGGGAAACGGGTAAAGGGGAGCGCTGGAGATGATGTGACACTTTGCGAATGCATGGCTTTTTTTTCCTCGGCGCTTCCATGTCTTCTGAAGTGACTCGTGGGGCTGCAGCGACTCAAGTATCTTTGATCGTGATGTGATCGTCATGGAATTCCCTCGGACGCTTTTGCCAGAAGCGCTTCGGAGTTCGGTTCAAAAGCGCTCTGATAGTCACCAAAAGTCCAAAAGTACATATTGAATCATCGCATTATTGCTAAAGAGCAGGTCGCGATGACGAGCTTGATACCCGTCGCTCCACACAGGTCCATTGAATGAATGATTATTGAATAATTCCCGATGCGAAAGTCGCCGTCGCCCGTCGCCGCGCTCACATACCCAAACCGTCTATCTCACTACTGCGTACTACATTGTTCGTTCGGCAACGCCAAGTTGAACGATCTTTACAGTTTCGTTTGATTCACCGCTCAATGTTTCGCATGAGATCGTAAACACCGAGACACGATCGGACGCCACCGAAACCGCCAAATATGACATATCGCCAACCCCAACTGCCAATGATGGTGGTCTCGGTCTCGGTATTATCGACCACCCCGGTCAATTTTTGATTGAATCTCCCCCGTTCCTGTTCCTGTCGATGTCGAACTCGCGCTCGTCAGGTGTCAGTAGGCAATCTATCTGTGAGTTCATATCCGACCTGAAGCAGTGAGGATAACAACATCGTCCAACAATCCAGGGACCATCTCCAATCTCCGTATTCAATCTATATCCCCATCATCTCATGCAAAGTGCATTGAGCGTAACATCTTTTTATTTTATTTTATCTTTATTTTTGTTTTCTTCTTCAAGGAATCTAACCGTCGCAACATAACAACATGCACAGCTTCAGCGATCACTCACATCTTCAATTAATCACGTTCTTGTTCTCATGCCTCGGTACCTTCCACCACCTTCCAGCCCCTTTCCCCCCAACGGCCTATGATGACGACATCTGCGGTGCTTGGTGGCCCAAATCACACGTACCTCCCCGTACAACCATACCCACTCGATGTGATAATCCCGAAGTGGCGGGTGGCGCGTTGTCGCGAACGATCCGTCAATACCGTGCGTACTAGGCGCTAATTTCTGATTTTCTTTTTGTCCTCTCATAGCTCCGCGACGTCGGTAAGCCATAAGCCTCAGTGAGCCATAAATCAAGTCAACATCCCTTCATTCATCCGTCTCCCATACTCACGTCGTGGGGACTCCCGATCTCGCTTAAAAGCTAAAATAACACATCGCACTCACTAGAGCGCGTCGATAACCAGGATAACGACGACAAACGGTCCTGGGACATGCGGAAAAGGCCGAGCATTACCCTCCCCCTTGTCCCCCCTTTGTTTTTTCGGCGGGGCACAGCGCTGCTCGTTCCCGATGCAAGTTAAATGAGATACACAGATCTATAAACCCATCACTCTCCGTCGGTCCGTCAAAGCGATCGAACGGCGCGAAACTATGACAAGGCAGTGATGTCGGATAATGGAATGGTCGATTCGGACGAAGGAGGAACGAGGTACGAGCGGTTTACCAAGAGTTTACCGGTCTCTCCATTTCTCTCCATTCCTCGTTCCCCCTTCCTCGTTCCCCTATTCCCTATTCCTACCTGCCAAGTGAGCTTGCGGGCGCGACCGAACGGCCGACTGACCAAACGATAACGAACCAGGAACGAAGCGGGTGATCATATCAAACAGATATAGTCGACCACTTCCGATGTTTTCGCTTCATACATACATAGGTAGTCTGTATCCCGGTCCCGTTTGGGTATTGGAGTGGGAACGAGAACGAGAATCAGAAATAGAAATAGAAAAAAGGGTGCAGTGACGAGTAACGCATCTTTCCCCTCGTTCTGCTTCATTGAGCGTTAGCTTCCTATCTCGCAGGGTCGTAACGTTAAGCTCGTATATCTATATGTGCCCTATGCATATACGTATGTTACAGTATGAGTATGTTACTATGTACCGTACGTATGGCATTTGATGCAGAGCGGTGCCGCTTCGGTTGGCGGTAGCGGATGCGGCCTAGTGCATTGCGGTAAGACCATCCAAGCAGGCTTTTCTGGGAAGCATACGGCAGTGTTCAGCTGACGTTGACATGAGATATTACATGACACCATGACACCATTACATACTACTAGATCATCATCTATTTGAGGTCTCTCGGCTCTCTCGAGCAGTTGCAGCCAAGCCAATCTACGTACAGTGAGAATACAATGAAACAGACCATACCGAATAAATCAACACATGGAGACGAACATCGTTATCATCACAAACACCGATCAGCAAACACAATGAGAAAACGGAAAAAAGAAGTCCGATCACTCGTTCGTCCGCAAAGTAGCATACGAATACGCAGGTGACCCCCCACCACGTATACGCACAGGCCTAATCGTCTCCCCTCCATTCGGGTCCCTGGCAGGCTCCGCCAAAGACCCGCTGCTCGCCAAGTAAGCAGGATCGTTGTACACGCTCGGATTGTACCGCGAATATCGCGACCCAGTACCCAGAGACGCGTTCGACTGCCGTCTAGACATTCGCGAATCCCGCCCGCCACCACCGCTACCTTCAGTAGCGCTGCTGCCTGTCATTTGCACCGGCGGCCTAGCCCTCGATGTGGGGGTCGTCGACCTGCCAGAAGAGGAAATGCCCGCGGCAATAGCAGCAGCGGCAGACGTGCTCAAACTATCCCGCCTCCGCCGCCCATCCACAGACGTGACCGAGGGGTTACTCGGTACGCCCTGCGGATACGGGTTCGCGTTATACGCAGCCGATCGAGACACGGGAGGTGCGGGGTATGTGACCCCAGCCGGCACCGGCGAGGCTGCATAGAATGATATTGGGGTCCTCGATTGACCACCCGTCTCCCTCTCGGAGGACGGAGGGCCGTATGGACTAGCGGGCCGCTGAGAAGAGCCACCACCACCGGTTTTGGGTATCACGGGCGCTTGAGACGAGCCACCGGCGACTGGTGGCGGGAGGTATCCTGGAGAAAGCTGTCCGTCTTGCGGGACGCTATAGCTCGACCCACCCGCGTGGACATGAGCGAAATCCGGGATAACCGGACCACTGTAACCGTGACCGCCGGATGACGACCCAGATGAGTGTCCAGAGACAGGCAGAGGATGATTGGCGTGATCGGGGCTCAACAAGTCACTGGAAGGGATGTTGCCCCGCCCCCTCGATGGGGCATCAGACGGAGGCCCTGACTACCATTTTCATTCAGAATTCCTTAACCGTCAGCTGAGCCTAAAAAGGACGATGAGATAAGGTAGTTACCGGAGGCTCAATGTTGATCTCAGGGACGGAGCTATCTGAGGACAGTGGTCTACGTTGATCTCTATATTCATTCCGCGTCTCCGAGCGACCCTGACGCTCGGAAGTTGTTCGTCGGTGTCGCGAATCTGACGGCTGGAGGACCCTGGGAGGGGATAGCGGTGTCGGCACAACGATCTGGGCCGGGCGGTACCTTGAAGGACCACCATCTTGAGGTCGTGAGCGCGACTAGAGTTCAGCCAAAAAAATCAGCGAGTGAAGAGGACTGAGTGGGAAGTCACATACGCTGTCAGACTGTTGCCTCCATTGTTCGGCTTCCGAAGGATCGGAATACCGCAGCTCGTCTGCGAGTCGCTGGTTTGACCTCCTGTCCCGACGCAGTGTTTCGTTACTCCTCGTTTCTTGAACCGAATGACGCCCTGCTTGGGGGGTGGTTTGCGAGTAGTCCGTCATGCGGTCGGACCGCACGCTTGCGTCTTCGTGTATGATGCTAAGATTCTGTGAACGGTCTCGATTCCTGCTGCTCGCCGGTAAGCCAACTATGTCAAGCTGAGAAATAGTCGACGTTGCGGATTGTTTGGTAGAGGCCAGCGATTCGTGATCGGGAGAACCCCGACGCGGAGGAGGATAGTTATCATACATATAGTCACGGTTCCTTCCTCTCTCAGAGGGTGCACCCAGGGTTTGCTGGGAAGGTGTGGGAGAAGGTATGCGATGCATCCCATAAGGAGGTGGAAGACCAATGTTATGGTTCGAGTCAGCACTCGGGATATAGTTGTCTGGTGGGATGTGGATGTGAGAGTGGTGGGTGCTTGCCGGCGAATCTTGAATGGAAGAAGGCCTGCTGTTGAAGAATGGCTCTGTGCTAGGAGGGCCCGCCCACGGCTGAGATGCCGAGTGCGGTCGGGATGAGTGATTAGAGGCTGTACCAGCCGGAATGATTCGTGGTTCTAAAAGTGGAGGAGGAGGGTCAGGTGCACGTCGCAGGGTGCTCCTGCTGCCATTGTCGGGAGAGCCTCTCCTGTTGCGGAAGCTGTGACGCTGGTTTTCAAGTGATGAATTGACTGGTGTTTCAAGGCGGTGCACCTCGGGTGCACTCCTATTACTCGAGGGTGGTGGGATTGGAGTGGGCGGATCCATCACCTCGATTTGTTCCGGTTCATCACCCGCCTCGAGCAACCTGTCCACTACAGCAGTGGCCACTTCTCGTACTTCCTCTTCCTGGTCTTCAACTGCCACCACATGGGCTTCCCTGAAACCCATCCTCCTGCCTCGACGAACGCCCTCCTCGAAACCCAATCGACGACCCTCCTCCCTAGCCAACTCTATCAAGCGCTCCTCGTTCAGTCGACGCGCCTTTGAGCGAGCAGAGACGGCCGCAGCCTCTGCTTCGTCGCGCTGGGCCTCGATAGCCTGGAGCACGTCCTGTGCGCGAAGAATCTCCTTCTGTGCGTTGTCCAGCTGCAATTTGTACAGCTTCAATTCCTCCTGGGCGCGCACTGCTTGCTGCTGTGCTGTAAATCTGGCGTCGTTAATGGCCTTGGCCCGCTGTATCGTCTCTTCTATGCGCGCTTCGGCGGAGTCTGCACGCTTTGTCTCGTGTTCGAGCCGCTCAAAGGCGGTGTATAGAATCTTGCGCATCTGCTTGGACTCGTATTCCTCGTTTACGAGCATCTGCATTAGTTCCCGCTGGGACACGGTAGAGTGCGCGCGTTCCCTCTCGTGGCGGAACTTGATGCTAGGACCGCGACGAGGTCGTCGCTGTGAGTCTGGCAAGTCGTCATCCTCGAAGGGAGGAGGTGAGAGCAGGGATGTCCTAGGAGACAGCGAGGCCGGTTCAGATTCTGGCGTACTCCCTCTGGAATCAAATATCAGCCATATTTGGCCAAGAGCGCGCACATCCCACTCACAGTTGGCCGAGACCAACCGGCCATGGCTGTGACATGAATCTTCCCAAGGACAATAGCGTTAGTTACGAATACGGCGCCGAGATACCAACATACGTTCAAGGTTAGTGTTCCTGTGGTATTGACAGGGTGACCGAGTGAATGCAAGTTACGGAGAGAGACAAGAGCATTCACAGATAATAAAAACAGACTTGTTCGCTCCTGAAGGAGACTACTAATACAATTGCCTCGTCCCAGACAACAAGCGTGACGCAATATGATCACGTGATGTATCGCCGAATATGGTCATTTGGTGACATTGCTGACTCATGTCACACTGTATAGATGCCTTAGCCACATGAACCTTAACTTTCCTTCTTATCATCTCAAGACCACCACCGACATTCGGTAAGGGAAGCATGAGGTATGGACAACGATTCGCGTCTATTTAACAATTCTGATGGCTTGTGAACAGTGGAAGCAAACTCTCAGTGTCAAGCGTGCGAGGCTCCGTCAAAGACCTACTTGCTGCCAGCGGCGAGACCAGACGCAACTTTGTGGAGACCATCGAACTCCAGATCGGTCTCAAGAACTATGACCCCCAGAGAGACAAGCGTTTCTCTGGCACCGTAAAGTAGTCATCCTTTCGTCCCTCCATCTCGCTTGGCGCCGATCTTTTGCATTACAGACTGCCCAACATCCCCCGGCCTCGCATGTCCATTTGCATTCTCGCAGACGCAGCCGACATTGATCGTGCTAAGCAAATTGAACTAGAGTACATGTCCGTTGATGACCTGAAGAAGTATGGAATACCAATCACCCTTGAACGGAACGTATACTGACCTCCCCTGCGCAGGCTCAACAAAAACAAGAAACTCGTCAAGAAACTCGCCAAAAAATATGACGCTTTCCTGGCTTCCGAGGCTCTTATTAAGCAAATCCCTCGTCTGCTTGGCCCCGGTCTTTCCAAAGGTATGCGATGTTACGGTTCGGGCCCTTCAGCGTGCCGAGTCTCTGACATGTACGTGCCAACACCGCAACAGCCGGAAAATTCCCAACTCCTGTTTCTCACTCCGAGGATCTGTCAAACAAGCTCGTCGAAGTTCGCTCGACTATCAAATTCCAGCTTAAAAAGGTCCTGTGCTTGGGTGTAGCCGTCGGACACGTCCAGATGACAGACGACCAAGTCTTGGGCAACGTGATGCTGAGTAAGTCCACGCCAAACCTGATCTCGTCTTTCCGATTCTGACAGGAGTTTTCACAGGCATCAACTTCTTGGTCTCGCTGCTTAAAAAGAACTGGCAGAACGTAAAGTCCTTGCACATCAAGAGCACGATGGGCAAGCCCATCCGGATATTCTAGATGGCGAGCAAGACATGGGTGGGATGGGTGTACGGGTTGGGGTCTCGAGCAAGCGCGCGCACCATAATGCACAAACATAGGCCTCGCACGCTTGGACCAACGGCTTTCAGGTGGGAAGCCGATTGGGAGCTGATATGGTGTCAAGTGCCTGGTTCGTTTCATTCCACCAGCCTCTTTTTTCCCATGTACTTGTCGAGTGTGTTTTCTTTCGTGATGTATATGCACATACGGATTCCTTGGCGCAGTAACACCCTCATATCAAACACCGCGGTGCCCAAAATCACGCACGTTAGTCAACCCCCCCAATACCGCTTTCCCAGAGCCAGCATCCGTGTGTAAGGAGTGGTCATATCGAACGTCGAGTGTAGCAGACATACTGACACAAGCCCCTGACGCTTGAACGCCCGGGTGCCTTCCCCGAAACAAAGTCTTCTCGCTACTTCCTCAATCAGTCCGACCCCGACCGACGACTTGGCGATTCTCGACCCTTAACTGGCTTGGTTACACTGCCCGGGGGAACGCTTGAGAGGTATGTAAGGCTCGTTCGAGCTGCTACCGTACCCTCGGTCCATAACGACGGGCTCGCATTTCAAATTCGACATTAGCGAGTGTGCGGGAGAACTTGAGAAAGTTCGAAAAGGGGAAAGGACAAGACTCGGTGAAAAAAAAAAAAAACTCTTTGGCCACGTACCGTACAGCACTTCAAGTGAAAGATCCAACCCCAGGCTATCTCGAACGTCAAACCGTGTCAACCAAGGTTCGAGTCTAAACCTAGCCTACTATGTGACCTCAGCCACCCAATTCATTTGGGTGTCGAATGTCATCATATCGATATCATGTCGAATCTCGGCACGAACTTTCCCAGCTGATTATTCGTAGCTAAAACTAAACCTTCCCCCCCGAAAAAAAAAGAAACAGGTAGATTTGGGGTTACAAAAATAAAGAGGAAACCGAAACCCGAAAACATACGAACTTGATGCCGGAACCAATAACACAAAAACAAAACATATCAGATCCATGATGATGATGATCATCATCATCATCAACTCAATAATAGAGCATCGAATGCAAGTACCACGGCTTGTTTTATTTCTATTTCTATTTTTTACCACCTACTAGCGTGGACGGGTCTTCCTCCTCTTTCCTCCTCTGTCGCTGATCTGGGGCATAGAGCGCAGGAAAAAATCTCCGCCATACCGTAATCACCACCCGCTGTCAGACTCATGCCATTAACTGTACAGTCTTTACTACATACAGTAAGTACAGACAAGACAGATCAATATCATATGCATGATCGCGATCGCGATCACGATCCAAGTGATATGGTCGTCGGTCGCCCTCTCTCCACCGATAAGCCACCAGCAAGTCACCAACGCCGACGCTATCATCGATACTATGAACGTGGCAGCACCGACTCATTTATCTTCCTTTCTTTTGGCAAGTCTCGGCCGAACCCGGGGTGAGAAAGAGAACGGGAGAATGATAGAGAGAGACAGGAGGCAGAAGACAGAAGACAGAAGACAAGAGGTGGAGAGATATGGAGACGGAAATGACCCTTCAACTCTCTCTCTCTCCCTCTCTTTTTCGCACCGTATCATCGTGCCGGTGGGCTGTAAGTATGATGACTGAGAGCACGATCTACAATCCAGATTTTGACGACCTCTTTTTTTTCAGTGTGATCGCAACTACCCGGTGAGTGCCGTCACCGATCATCCATCTCACTGGCAGCATAACATGTCAACTCGCCAAGATGCCACTGGAAATTGCCGTTTCATGAGCGGGGGCGGGAACGACAACCTTTGACGAGTTTCCTCGTCAAAGGCGGATCCCATCACAACATCCTAACACACGATCAAACGGCGCCGACGGTCATCGATGAGTCCCCGGGACGGCACACACACACACACGCCGGTGACCGGTAGGCACTTGCT
>JBBPPY010000435.1:0-22733 GCA_038092195.1 Leccinum barrowsii
GTTTGTTCTGTCGTATATCTTTAGGAATAAACACATAAGCTTTACAACCGAATACTCGGAAGTAAGAAATATCAGGTTTTGTTCCTAAGAAAATCTCAGCAGGAGTTTTCCATTTATGACGACGCATAGGTTGTCTATTATAAATGTGTAATGCTGTTTCGCATGCGTCTTGCCAGAAAGAATTCGGAAGACATGCATTAAGACATATTGCTTGGGCTTTTTCCATGATAGTTCGATTAAATCTCTCTGCTCTACCATTCTGTTGTGGTAGATGAGGAACGGAGTATTGTCGAGAGATACCTTTGGATGTGAAGAACTGTAAAAGATCTTGTCCAAGATATTTCCCCCCATGGTCCGAATGGACAGAGGTAACCGAAAGACCAGTCAAGGTCTCCGCATGGAGAACCAACTCACGGAACTGCGAAGCAGTGTCACTCTTGCGATGGAGAAAAGCAAGGAAAGCAAAAGCAGAGCAATCGTCAATAAAGGTGAGAATCCAGCGAGCACGAGAACGTGATTCGGTAGGAAGTTCAATAAGGTCTGTGTGAACGAGACCAAGAACACGAGCAGAACATTTGTCAGAAGGTCTGAGAGGACGCTCATGTGACTTGCCAACTTGGCAGCCATGACAAGGAGGCGAAGAAAATGGTGATTTCGGTGATGTCAAGGAAATTTTAGGAAGTCCAGTGGTAGAAGAAGCAAGATGTCGAAGAGCATTGTCTGAGCAATGTCCAAGACGATGATGCCAAAGAGTTGATGAGGATATGTCCGACAGGGTGTGAACCTCACTTGGAGTGATCGGAGATGACCGAAACCAATGAAGAATATCACCAGGGGATGAGGCAGTGGCCCGGATCAGATGGTGACCCTGTTTGTCAAAGATATCAGTCGATTTGCTATCAATTTTGATATTGAAGCCCTGTAGGGCCAGTTGATTGGTAGACAGGAGTCTGCATGATGCATCAGGTGATAACCAAACCCCAGTTAAGGTAATTGGTTTCTTCCCAAAAGATGCGTGTAATAAAATTTTACCAGGACCGGTCATCTTAATGGTTGATCCGTCTGCAATACGAGCATATTTAGTATCATCTCCCAGAACCAAGAAGTCAGATTGGAATGGGGTAATATGATCGGAACAACCAGAATCGATTAACCAATGATCCCGAAAGAAATCTTTTGATCCTGAGACTTTCTTAAGTGATCCCATCATGTAACACCAAGAACTGTAATCATCATTATCGTAAGAGGAACAATCATTGTCCCCCTAGTCGTCTATATCGGGTACAAAATCATTCGAATGAGAAACAAAATCTCTGGAATCTAAACCATGTTTCCAGGTACCATCCGAATATCTCCGATTATCTCCGTGATAGCTGTCACTAACCCGGGTATTTTCTCGCCTAGCAGGGATCCATCTAGAGGATCGAATATCCTGCTGTTGTCTCTCGTAAATGGGTTGTTTCGAGGAAGAGGCGGTAAAAGACGAACTGTCTTGAGTCTGTAAAGACTTGGCATTAGCCAAAACTCCTTCCATAAGAGAAGACTGTACTCGTTGTAATGACTTGGAGGGAGTATCATTCCATCCGGGATTAGAATACGACAAGGACATGTCTTCTTCATCATCCAGAGTGACCATGTAGTCATCTGCGTACTCGTCGTAAGGAGCGACGGAAGAGTCCTGTATCATTGATATGTTTTCGATGGTGGTAGGTTCAGGTTCCTCTGGATATTCCACCATCATAGATTCTTCGTCGATGTTTGCCATGTTAGCAAAACCAACGACGTTACTAGCATGACTTTTCCCCTTGTTCTGGTTCCTTTCATGACGCTTGTTAAAGTTATCATGATTGTGTTTGCCACGCTTAGCAGCAAACGATCCACAACCTCGTCCTCCTCTAAACCCTCCACGACCACGTCCTGAGCTCTGATCGTTATTGAAACGATTAGGAAAAGAATTAGAACCTCCATTGTTATTGGAGTTCCAAGGACGTTGTGGGCCAGGACCACGCTTCAAAGCAGAAGTGCGGTTGGCTTGTGGTTGGTGAGAGGTAGATGGGGTAGAAGACGAGATGCGGTGAGCAAGCGTCCTCGTGGATTGGAGACCAGATTTTTGTGTATTAACCTCCTTCAAGATACGAGGAAGGAGGTTGTCGACTGTGAAGTCGGCAGGTTCGATGGTTTGTATGGCATGAGAAATCATACCATCAAAAGAGGAAGGGAGTCGGGAAAGAAGAATCATTGATTTTAATGAAGGAGGGATGGTTAGTCCCGCGGCATCCAGTTGGGTGAACTGGGAAATGATGGTGGAAAGTCCTTCAGAGAACTTGTTGAGCTTGATCTGCTGGCAAAGCAGATTGGAAAAGATCATGAATTGTCCGGGGATTCCTTTCTTTCCATAAAGGGACTCGAGCTTTAGATAGAAAGCGCGGGAAATGGAAGGATGAGTTACAGTGTTTTATGGAACATAGTCCCAGACAACTTGTGTTTGTAACTCAAGGGAAACGACAGTGGATAAGAAACCCAAGATTTTACCATCTATGAGTTCCCACTTCGGTTGATCAGCTGCTTGTTGAGCAGCACGTGTGAGGTCCCCGTTAACAAATTTCCATCCACCTAACATCTGGAGAAGGCCTCTGATAGCCGTGCACCAGGATTGATAGTTGGATGCACCAACGAGAACAGGAACGCGAGCAGTAGCTTCTTTGGGAACAATGAAGTCGGAAGGAAGAGTAGCCATGATGATACGATTCTAGAAAAAAGATAGGATCTGTAAGAAAGGATGAAAAAGATCAGCATCTATTGCGTATGCAAGATATAGGGAAGAGGAAAAATTTGAAAGCATGATCTCTTCAAGATCTAGTGGAGTAGACACGTTTTTAGGCGTGACTTGTCCTGAACCTAGAGGTGTTGAACCTCTATCCGTTTCTTGAGATCCCGTAGTTTCATCATCATCCGAATAAACTTAGTAGCGATTCCTCTTCTTCATGAGCTAACCTTTCGAAGTAGCATTGTGTACGTTCCTCTCTGCTATCCATGCGTCTTTCCATCCATAATCTTCGTTTTTCATGTCTTGGTATCCCCATAGTAGAGTCACAATCCAGTTCTCAATCCCAGTAGAGAATTTGTTCACGTTTTGGGTTGTTTGTGTCAGGATGACGTATATTCCACAAAACTCTTGGGATTTCTGTGAATGTATTGGGTTCTGGATTATCTGTGACATTTTTCTCGAGACAAGTGAAATTTAGACTCGGAAAGAAATGAGGATTGACTATACGAGGGAAAGACATATCTCGGTCTCCATTTTCTAAGGTAGGAGCCGGAAACCAAAAGTAGGTAAGATCAAAGTAAGGAAAGATTCGAGCATGGAGAAAAAGAGAAAGACCAAAGTTGTACATAATTATAGAGTCCGGGTTAATATGGTGCTGCTCTAGCCTTTGCAGTCTTTTGCAGGTGTAGAGGCCGACCTGTGGAGGAAGAGGGAATCGGGGATGTAAAGACACGTTCTCGATGAGATGCCTGTACCCCTGCATCCACCTTTGTAGATCTCCACTGAGGTTGCTGTGGAGGGCCCGGAGTTGCTCTATCGAAAGGAATAACATCATGTAATGTACCAGAAACGTAGTCGATGTCCTCGTAAATGTCTGTGCGGAATTGAGTAACGTCAGGGTCTAATCGTAATTTCCTGCGAACTTCTAATTGATGTAAGCAATCGTACATCCAGTCGCGGGTGGAAGGATCAAGAAGTAAAGAAGCCTGAATAAGAAAAGAGGCGTTCTTGGGATCTTCCATAAATTTCTGACGCTGTTTCTTGTCAAATTCCGCGTTCCATTCCTGTATAGTGGGGACTTCTCCCCGAGCGTATGGTCCTACCATAGACCTAGACTCGAACTCCTGTGGAAGGAAGTTTGGAAAAACTATAGAGTGGCGTAGCTCCACCGACTGTTGAGAGGTGATGGGAAAATGGTGGTTGTGGAACATCTCGTAACCCTGCCAATGGATTAGAGACGTCTCGACGAAGTAATCGTTGTAAGATTGTGTTGGGAGAGCCCAACCGACCGAAGTACTAAGACAAGAAAATAAACTCGAAAGTCTCAGCGCTGTTGCCATAGAACTCTGGTGCCAGCCAGGTAAGAGGTGGGAGCTCCGGTTGAAGGAAGAGAACCGGGGAGGCGAGGCGCTGGTATTCAGTGGCGAAATCTACATGTGGTTTGAAGGGAATGCGAGTGCACCAGGCAAGCTCGCAGGTCAGAGGCCAGTAGGCTGGGTCCGACCAGTCTACTGTGTAGTACTCAAATGCGCTCTGCATTGGTACCATTCCTTCGGGAACCACGATGGTGAGTTCGTCTTGGTCTTCTTGGTGCATTTCCCATTGCACGACGTCCGCTTTGGCTTGCAGGTGGGGGATGAGGTGAAAGGGGTTGGTCTGAATCTCGTCGAGAGAGTATGGAAGTTCCAGAACCGGTGCCATTGTTGTCTGGAGTGGTAGAAGGAGTTGGAGGTGTTTGAACAGGAGTGGATGGAGGTGTAGGAAGAGGAGAGGACGGAGGTTCTACGTTGGTGGATATGGGAGGAACGAAGAGGGAAGATGGGATGATGTGATCACCTGTGATGATGAAGTCGCCTAGTCCTAATTGTTGTAAGACCGGTAAGATGACTGATAAGTCAAGGTCTTCTTCGTTCTCGTCAGTAGATGGTATTACTGGCGGTATTACTGGTACTGGTGAGGCTGGACGATATCCAATCTCGGCAAGTGCATCCCAAGGAGTAGGTCCTATAGGCCAACCGTTGTTATCAGTATCCCAGCGATTTTCTGTCGCTGCGGGATATGTTTCAGCTACTGGAGCTGAAGAACTCGGAGCTGGTTGATCAGGTCCAGAAGAGGAATCGGTTGGTTGAGTGGGACGAAGGAGGGCAAGGCCGGTATTGGGATGAGGGGAGTCTCGTGGACGGTACTGTCTAAAGGATCTTGCATTTCTTCGAACCTGAGCTCAACCATAGTTGATAAATTGTTGATTGGTGTAAAGGAAAGAAGGGAAGATGAAATCGCAAGTTCGACAAGTGGTAGCAGAGCGACCACGTCGTCGACAGTCGGGACAGTTGAGGAAAAGATCGTCGTCAATGACTCCGATATGAGGTGAAGAGCGTCGTCCGCAAAATCTGCGGTACCAGTAAATTGCAGGTGAACGGTTTGAACCGTTAGAACGAAAGGACTGAGAGCGGCGAGGAAGTGAAGGGATGAACGGACGGTTCCTACTAGTAGATCTGAAGGATGGGGCAGATTCTCCTTGAAGTCTGTGCCTACCAGGTGTAACGTATGTCTCTCGAGGTCTGGTGACACCCGAGGAAAAAAACTTGTCAGTACTGGTGACAGTAGGACGGGAAATACATTCTAAAGCAGAAATTCGACGATTCATAGCGTTCAGCTCAGAGCACGTGACATGAGTAGGCATCGACACAGGTAAGTGTGAACTCTGTGTTGTATAACCGACGAAGTACTCGTGTCAAGGCAGGGCGAAAAACCTAAAGAACTTATACAGTTCTTTGTGCGCAGCCGAGGGGTTCAAAGAACCAAAATAGAGGAATAAAAGGGAATAAAGCTCTAGTAGAAACTTACTAGGAATGTTATGAGCGAACACTAGGAAGTAACGATAGAAAGATATTTTGAGAGAATTGCTGATAAGTGTAAGAGAAGAAGATGTGGAAAACAACTTGTATTGAATGGACGTCTTCATCCATCTTATATACTACATGACTTGTTTGTACATGTTATGGTATATGGAATGTGGTAGAACAATCCTGAGTGTTCTAGCCAATAGCGTATAAGGCTCTATATGTGATATATAAGCAATGAGTCATAAATGAGTCATAATCACGATATATGAGTCATGATCAGTAAGCTGATCAGTAAGCAAATTAATATGGCATGAGTCATCATAGAAAATGAAAGAATAGTCTAGAAGTAAATTCTAGACCGATGACTAAACAAATAAGTCTATTTGTTTCAACAGGGTGTTCCATAGTCTTCATGAACCATGCGCCATTCTGCCAAACGGGTAGGAAGAGGTCGACGAGAGGACGGAGGAAGTGGTTGATCTCGTCTAGTGATGGTTCTCTTGGCCCCGGAATAATGCCTACAACATAGATATTTTCTGCTTTGTAGCGAAGACTTGGTGGGAGGTTGAGCAAAGCCATCGCTATTGAACCAACTGATTTCTTCTTGCTAGCTGTTTTGTTTCTGTGGGGATTGAACCAGTCAACAGAGAGACTCCAGGCCAACCTGAGGTCGCTCCTCTGGAGTCCATCCATAAATGGTTTGCCATCTGGCCCTGCAATCTCGGTGATTCCAGTCCCATTCTTTATGTCCCAGAGTTGGTGGTTATTGTTGAACCTAGTTCCACGATCCATCGCAGCCTCCATACCTGGTCGGCTCAACAAGCTGGCTAGAAAATCGTTATAGTCCTGGACAACGAAGGGTCTTAATGGTATGGTCAATCGAGCATTCCGGGACTTTATGGATTTGACGAGAAGCTGTCCACAAGGTTTGCTACCGCGGTATTTCTTGAAGGTGCATCGTTCGGGATATACAGATCCTTTCTTCTTGGTGATCGGCGGATAAGTACAGGAACATCTGACGCAAGTAGCGTGCGTTCATGTGGAGGGTTCTAGGTCGAATTTTTTGCGTACAGAACGGATGTCTCGCAGCAAATAGTCAGGCTCCATGACCGATTCATGCATGGTCACCGGAGCACAGAGATTGGAAGTGCCCGGACTAGCTAGAGCAGTTTTCAATACAATGTTCAGGAGCTCCAACGTAGCGTTACTCCAAGAACGGGTGAGATTCAACCGAAAACATTCAGGACAACAGCGATGAGCAAGGTGAGTAGGATAAGCGGATTAGCCTGCCAGAAGCTGAGGGTGAATTTGGGTTCTAGGAACACTTCAGCAACCTCGCAGTCACTTCAAAGGAATTCCTTACTGGTATCCACGATGCTGGATGCGGTTTCTTTTGGCGATACATCTTCTGCCCTTCTATCTGCAAGTGTCGTCACAATGCTCCTGACAGCCGCCAGAAGTTCCCTAGTGTTCTTTTCCACTTCCTGACGAAAAAGTTTGTTGGTTCCGTCTCCCTCAGTCTGGAGTTGAGTAACGAAGTCTAGATGTTCGACGAGCCACCTGAGCTGATCCTCTAGGTCTGCTCGGATCCCTTCCTGTGTACCCCCCTTCTTCAAATCTTCCATCGCATTATGTATGTGCTGAGCGCGACAGTGCATCTCGTGGTCAATCGGGATCAGTGTTGCAAAAACCTCGTCAAGCCCTTCCAAGTCTGTGGCGCTCATGACATCGGTATTCGATCGCGTAGTCTGTCGGTAGGCCTTTTCACTTGGCACAATGACTTTGATGGCCGTTGATTCTCTCGTCTCATGCATCCAGGAAACATCCTCTAGGGTCATTTTGAATACCCCCCTAGCGACTTCCTCCAGCTATCAAAGTAAAGTCATGATAATGATGGACCTGGAATACTCTTCATCACTCACACTTTCGTCAGGGCAGGTTCGATAGACACCTGGGACATTTGTTGGATTAAATCATCCTGTGAAAATATCATTATGGATTCCAGTATGCATCTGAATGAACGCACCTCAGTATCAGTGCTGTTCTTGAGCACCCAAAGAGCAAGGTCTGTCTGATCACTCCTCATGTGCCTCCGTCTATCATTGGCAGTGACCTCCCTCTCCCCAGGGCCGCAAGTCTCGCAGAAACAATCTATCATCGATAAGTGAGTTGAACTGCGTACAGTGATAACTCCAGCATCCTTATGTATGAAGCCACAGGTACTTCGCCACTTTGTACTACGAACATTGTACTACGGTCCTTGTAGTCACCCCCTTATATCCTGTAGTCACCCGCTTACATCCACTTCATATGTGCCTTGTATTGCTACGTACAATAACACCCTTGTTGTTTCTGCTTTAGGACCATTCAATTGTTTCGGATTAGCACATAAGCTGGTCATCCATCCATAAGTTCAAGCTCTCCCGTCATCTATTCGCCAACCCTCATTCAAAGCCTTCAAAGCCTTCAAAGCCATGCCGGTGGTTGTACGTTTTTTCACCTTTATATCATTCCTCGAGCTCAAAACCTACTGCCAGAGACGGATTCGTTTACAGAACTACCCCTCGGCTCGAAAGCCAATACATCGCTCACAGATTATCGAGGTGATTTCACAGGTATGGCCATTGCTCGTGACCCGTTATAGTTGACCCAAGTTTGTTAGGGACAGCCCCCCATGTCACGCAGTTGGTGGCTGGAGGTTCTCGCCCAGTTGACAAGCTCTGTGCTTGCCGGCACCTTAATCGCACTAACATACAGCTTGGTTTTCATTGCATATCGTGTTCTGGTTGTGTTGCTCTAGCACTTGTTTGTTTGTAATTTTCTTTGTCCACCGGCTAAGGTCCCCACTGGGTGGGGCACTGGGTAGGGCACTGATCCCCCCACTCAGTGGGGCAATTCCTGATTTGCGAGAACATATGCAAAATCTGGTGTTAAATATTAAGCCAATAATTTTCATCATAAATATTATTGACATCTCGAACAACATAGCCATCATATGTCTGCGTTACTAGGCAAAATATGTTGTAAAATATGTTTCCAGGTCATATTGAACAAAAGTTAGAAAGCATTTTTCACATTCATAGGTGAGATAATGTTAAACATCTGTGGGATATATCTAACCAACAATACTCTTCCATTTATCTTTCCTATTTGATGTATAAATGTCCAGAATTAGACGACCTCAATATGTTATGTTAGCATATTGCATTACTTTATCTTAGATAAGTGACAGACATGTTCATGGACATATGCAAATTCACAGATTCCATTTGTTCGAGAATAATTATCTAATATGTCTGATGAGCATATCCGGCCATGTCCCAGGTGTGAATCTGGTATGTTCGGACCAGCTTCTTCTCACAAATTTGATGGCAGACAGATAGATTCATACTCTTTTGATCATTGATGACATCTTTACACAACCCACTTTTGATTTGCTGGTGAAAATCAAATGGAAGGATGGAGACAACTTCCCAGTTCCAGTGGAATGCAGAGAGTGGATTGGAGGCCTGTCAAAGACAGCCATAGCAGCACTTTTGTTGGCATCGGGGGATTGTTGGGATAGGACATGGCATTGAGGAGGTAATTCATCAAGAGCCACCTAGTAATATGTTGGCAGAAGAGGAGGCGGCATGGCAACTGATGGATTTTCAAGTGTATTATTGTCAATGTAAGCCCTCAACAATAGGATGACCTACACCTGAGGCCTCTCATTGTGCCCTTCATTTCTTGCTCATTTCACTTCCGCTCATAACAGGTGACCTAGCCTGTAATCATTGTCAATGTAATGAAATCCCCTTGGACAACCATGATGACCTATGCCTCTTATTGTATTGTGCCATGTGTTTTGCTTTTTTTTGCCTTGACAGACAATTGTTTATTGTTCAATGCTAGAAATGCTAGCTATTATTATATTTACATGCTAAGTGCTATGGTTACTGGGTGCAGTGAGTGGTGTAGTAACAGTAATCTGAGTGGCATAAACAATAGTGTAAAAGAGAAAAGGAGACTGGGAAGTTATATACCAGACATAAATAATGTCCCACAATTCGAGACACGTGATGTGGCATATATGCAATGTGATTAGTAGACAATTGGTAGTGGCCTAGTTAGGTGGCATAAGGATACGCACTAAAGCTATTATCGCCAAGTGTTCCAATTGAACATTGCAGGGATCAAATGATATAAGTAAGAGCTGCACGATATAAGTAAGAGTGCACACATGCACCCCTCATCAACAACTATGCCTAAAGTCATCTCTGAGGCTCATTGGTCCTTCCATCAATACTTCCCTCCTCTCACACACCATTCCACTTTCCCTCCTGAATATCTTGGACTCCTGTGCCTCTGAGTTTGCACAAGGTCTTCCCGCACACTGGCAAGGAGACATCAGTGACTGCAAATACTACAGTGACCTGGGTGCAGGAACAGCAGCCAGTCATACCTGCACCTATGCTCACATTGCTGGTATGCAAGCCCCGGGAGAAGTTTCCAAGATTAGTTGGGATGGATAAAACCTGCAGGATAAACTTGGCTGGCTACCTGCCGAATATGATGAAATTCAAGTAAGGTCCTGTTCGGTAGTGCATAGTTCGCAAACATTTTGGTTTGTCATTATTTGGAGAATGGCGTAGAGTCCGGCATCGCCCCCAGGATTGAAGTGGAGATTGTTGCAGTGCTCAGGCTACGGTGACCATCATGGTCCCGATAAGCACTCGCCCGGCCTCAGGCTCTCTTTCCAGTGACAATACTCAGCGCGGACAACTCATTTCGCACATCATCAGGGCCATACATGCCCAACTGACGGTTCTCCACGACATCCTCTTCAATATCAGCGCCCAGCCCGAGCGAATCCCTTATCATACGTCCGTCTTCTCTGGCCATCAGTGGGTCCTAGAGCTCATATCTGATTCCAGTCACCCAAAACGCATTCTCGCTGAGCTTGGGCTTTCGAAGGTGCAATTTCTACTGTTGGTCGATGAACTACACTCAATGGGACTTGAAGACACGCGGAATGTAACCCTTGAGGAGCAAGTAGCCATCTTCCTGTATATTTGCATAACCGGCCTTACAACGGTCCATGTTGGAGAACATTTCCAACGGTCTAATGATACAATTACCCGGTGAGCCATTGTTACAACACTTGTGCTCATTTTCTCATATATTCCATAGATACTTCAAGAAGATACTCTATGTCCTTTGTAGTGCACCATTCTACACAAAGTTTGTCCAGTTTCCAACTGGGCAAACTATTCCTCAGAAGATTCGTGCCAACAGCAAGTTCTACCCTTATTTCCGTGACACGATCGGAGTGATCGATGGATCGCATATCCCTGTTTCATGCCCAGCACACTTGCAGGGCGGTTATCGCAACCGCAAAGGCTTTCTTTCACAGAACGCACTGTTTATCTGCGACTTCAACCTCCGAGTCAAGTTCACCTATACGCTCACCAGCTGGGAAGGATCAGCAACAGATGCATGTGTTTATGATGACGCAATCTCCACAGTTCTCCAGATCCCCCCCGGAAAATATTTACTCGCGGATGCAGGCTACCCTCTACGCCCCCAACTTCTTGTTCCCTACTGCGGCGTCCGGTACTACCTTGCGGAGTGGTCCCGGGCAAGCCAAAGGTGCGTCTACATCTCTTTTTATTTTTATTTACATTCATTTTATGTTTACAGGCCCAAATCCAAGGAAGAGCTGTTCAACTTGCGTCACGCATCAGCCCGCAATGTCGTTGAACGAATCTTTGGCATCGTAAAGCGCCGGTATCGTATCCTCCACCTACCGATCAAGTACAACCTCGACGTTCAAGCCCGACTACCCGCCGCCCTTGCAGCCCTCCACAACTTTCTCCGGATCAATACTAGTCCGGACGAAGACGCCGAGCTCAGTGACAATGAATCCGACTCGGATGATGAAGAAGACGGCGGACATGGTGTAGTAGTGGTTGATGCAGAGTTGCCGGATCACAATGATGGGGAGGTTGGCACTGCGGCAACAGGTAACACGGCTCAGATCCGAGCTGAGGCCAGTGCTATGTGGGATCACATCGCGCAAGCGATGTGGGACGACTACCAAGCATTGATCGTGCAACGTGACGTAGAGGATAATGAATCAGACGACGACTCGGATATGTAGTATTTGTTTACAGTAACAATATCACCGTTCCCATTCCACAAGATTCCAAATACTGGCAACAATATATTCAAAATGTTCGAGAGCTACGACAGCAAAACGACAGCAAAATGACAGCAAAATGAGAGCTACGGAAACAGCGGCTACGGCTACTATGCTAGTACAAATTTTTGAGTCGGTTACAGAACAGCGGGCTGACTCGGCTGAGCGTGATGTATTTCATATAGATTGTCCACAAAATCAACGCGATCCTGCTCATCAGTGATAGAAAGATACGCTACCGCAGAGCCCGAACTGGTTGAGAGGTATGCTCTGCCAAACCAGTGGTGTTTCTGACAATCGATCCGCTGGTTGTTGTTGAGATGTTCCAAAGCGTCTTGTATGGCCTTCAAAGGGTCACGAAATCGGTTCTCGAGGCTATCGCTCAAGTGGCGAAGTGTCGAATCGACCACTTGCAACATGATGTTTGTGGTGCCTTTCCCTGCTGCCCGATTTGGATGGTTGATAACCGGTCCACTGATCTGACTCGGGCTTTGTGTGCTAGCCGCCCCCGATGTGCGGCTGCGCTTGGTAGGAGGGAACGATTGAATAGCCGATTTGGGAGCCGACGAAGCAGAAATCACGGATGAGGGAGGGATTATGGGGGAAAAGAGGACTGACTCATTGTCGCTTTGTGGACAAAGAGCCCGAGGCGAATCTGGAAGCCTGAGCCTGAGCGATTGCATTCGATCTAAAAGCCGGAGCCTGCAATTGACCTAGGCTGGTGAGAATTGGATCGATGGGAGGGTCTAGAGCGCCAGAAAGAATTGGATCGATGGAAGGGTCTAGAGCGCCAGAAAGAGTCGGATTGATGGGTGGAGCGAAGAAAAGCACCGGATCGATGGAACGATCAGCGGAAGGAGTCGGAAAGTTGTCGGTAGGGATGTTGGTGCTGGTGCCGCCACGATACGCTCTTGTGCCTGTCGCCATGTCGCCCAGAAGGATTTCTTCCATTTTGTGGAGATGTTTCCAGCTCTTTGAGTGAAATTGACCTACGCACGAATGCTATTCAAGTAAATAAAACGGCTGCTACTATGGTTTGTAAAGGAAAGATACCTTCAGTATGAATGTTTTGAACATCTCCTCCGCTGCTGGGCCCACAATGTTTGCGCCCTTTTCATCATCCCAGGAGACGCCGGACTTGCCGCGCCACGTCTGGATGTCCTGGTACGTCCCTTTCAACTGAAGAGAGGCCGGGTGAATATTCACGACCTCACAACAAACGCGCTGATCCGACTCACAGCTGACCATTTATACTTGATGCTCTTTGTATCCTTGGGTCTGCCACTGACGAGAAGCGGCTGCAGCACTGTAGGTGATGTCCTTGAAATTGCCGCCATCAGCACGTTCTGATCAATGTTCATGGAGGTAGTCGACGAGCGCGTCGACTTCTGCCTCGCTCCACTTCGCTTTGCCTGCCGACTGTGCTTCCTGAGCCATCTCTTGGATGGAGCGACCAAGGAGACTGACAGTCGTACGAATATGATTAATAATGAGTTGGCGATGAATGTCGGCACGTTGTATGTGGGGGTCGAGATGATATTGAGTCATCGCTTCAGAACGGGGGGAAAGGAATAGATTCGTTTTATTGCATCTCCGCTTCAATTCCACCATCAGCCAGCGTCATATTGTCCTGATTGCCTTATAGGATTTTATCCTGAGCAGGAGAAGGAGATGGCTGCCCTCGTAAGTTGAGTTCTTACTTTTGCTATGCTCAGTTTGACAACTTGCTCCTCAGCTGTTCGCAGACACACAAACCTTTCACAGTGAACTCAAGAAATGTGCTGCACGCACTGTTCTTGAAGACTACCATTTAGTTCCTCCCGAACATCTTGTGACTGAAGCTGAACAGATCGAATATGTCAAGACAAAAGCGACGCAACTTATCAATAACACACAATTCTTGCGTGGGCCCCCTGATGATTTAGTACAGCGCCCACAGACACATTTCAGCTCCCCGCGTTGAATTGACCTTCCATTTGCAGGGGAAAACCAGCAACTTTACGCACTCCACCCTCAAGAGGGTGTGCCTTGCTTTTTATTACAACAGCTCGAGTGACAAAGTACTTCGTCAGTTCCAAGCCTTCACAAAATCCCTGCCAGAAAAAAGCAATGCTTCTTGTTGCCACAATGGTGAGTCTGCACACATTCTCTTCTAATTTATGTTACTGACACTTTCCAGATTCATTTCATTCTGGAAATATATGCAAAGCACGGGTTCTACAAGCGCATGCCCCTCACTGTGGACCAATTGGAGGGGTTCTACAACAATCTGTGCAAGCTCTTGAACGACGTTGCAGCCAATCCATATTTGCGTCTCCGAATACAAAATACTGATACTACTACTTCTAAAGGACAGGATATGGTGACCGGTTATCAACCCATCAGAATGGCAGGTTGCATTGGACTGATCACCGGTATGGACCATCATGTAGTAGACTCGCTTGTAGTTACTCCATAGTTAATTGGTTTGAATAAATTGTCTATTGTTTCATTCGCCCGAGTGACAACAATAGCTACAGAATGAGAACACCCTGTCTGGCACTGCATGATCAATGCAGCAGTGACAGTGTGTTTGCGACTGTACAGACTTGGTGAGTCGTTCATACTCTGTACAGGCTGTGCAGTATGCCGGCAACCGCTGATTGGGCATCATAGTGCTTGTCCATGCTGTACAGGAACTGCCGTTTGGGACAATGCTGTCCGGCAACCGCCAATTGGGCACAGCGCGGACAGCATTGTCCACACTGTACGGCAACCACCGATTGGACACAGTGCTGTCTGCGCTACTTGGCACTCGCCGATTGTGACAGCGCTGTACAGCAGCCGCTGCCGGTTAGGATAGCATGGTTCAGACTGGTTCTGTTTGCATAGCCAGTGGTTGCTATACAGGCGGAACCAGCCAGTTACAACTGACGGCTGTGACAGCATTGTTACAGCATTGGTAACAGGGGGACCTTCCTGTGATGCTGTGATACCTGGACAGGAGTATCCAGCGCCGTCCAGCAGCAAAGTGGATTACTGATGTCAATCATGATGTGATCCTCCTTCCTGATTCTCTTTTTGTTAATTCTCTTGATCTTGCCCTTGTCGACAAAATTTCTTCCCTCACTGCTTCTGACCCTTTTGCCTCCGCTGCCCTCAACAAAGGCACCTCCCTTCTCCCTCGTGCTTCTCTTTCTGATTGGACTTTTTCCGATTCTAAATTGTATTTCTGTTATCATCGTCCATTCTCTTCATGAATCCCCAGCTGGTGGCCATGATGGTATTCTCCACACTCAAAATCTTCTCACTTGTGATTATTGGTGGCTGGGTCTCTCCACCTTCGTCCGTCATTTTGTTCTTGGTTGTGCGACCTGCCAATCCCACAAGGTCAATAGTACCCACTCATCTGCTCCCCCTCTCTCTCCCCTTGCCTCCTCCTCAACCCGTCCCTTCCAACAGATCTCTATGGATCTCATCACCGATCTCCCTCCCTCTCAGTCCTTTGATTCTGTTTTGGTTGTGGTCAACCATGGTCTTACAAAGGGGGTGATTCTACTTCCTTGCAACAAAACCATCACCGCCGTCAACATGGCCCAACTCTTTTTCACTCACATTTTCCCTTGATATGGACTTCATGATCGATGCATCTCTGATAGAGGTCCCCAATTTGCCTCCGCCTTCGCTCGAGAACTGGCTCATCTCCTACAATATGATCTCGCCCTCTCCTCCACCTACCACCCCCAAACTGATGGTGAAACTAAACAAGTCAACCAAGAACTTGAAACTTATCTCTGAATCTTCTGTGAAGAACACACTGATCAATGGTCCAAACTACTCCCTATGGCTGAATTCTGCCATAACTCCTCCATCCATTTCATCACCAACAAAACCCCCTTTTCTCTTATCCTTGGATACAAACCCCGCCCCTATCCTCCTATCGGAAAAACCTTCCTGCCCGAACTCGAAACTCATCTATCTTTGCTATCCAAAGTACAAAAAGAAGCCCTTGAGGCATATGAATGTGCCCAACACCTCATGAAGGAATGTTTCCATTCCCACTTCACCTTTGGAAAGTTGGAGATAGGGTGTGGCTCAATAACAAAAATCTCCACCTTCGATACCCTTCTAGAAAACTCGCTCCAAAAAGAGAAGGACCATTTGAAGTATCTCAGGTCCTATCTTCACTCTCTTATCAACTAAAACTCCCTCCTACGTGGTGCATTACAAACGTGTTTCATGCTTCAAAACTATCCTCCTATCGGGAGACTGCCGAACACGGTCTGAACTTCCTATCTCCCCCTCCTGAAGTCATCAATGGAGAAGAAGAATACGAAGTAGGCGAAATCCTCTCCCACAGAGGAACTCATGGCCAGCAACAATACCTCGTATCTTGGAAAGGATGGCCCTCGTCGGAGAACACCTGGGAACCCGAAGGAATTCATAACTACACTTACTTTTCTTCCCAAGTCCACTCTGCTATAACTGATGGTCTTGCTGACATGTGAACTCACCTAATCTCCCTCATTGCCACTTCCTCTTTTTCTGATGCCATCACCACCCTTCCTACCCATCGTCTTTGGCCCATTGTTTGCCCCCTCTGGGAAGGATCATTGGAACAAGAGCAAGAATGCTATTGAGAAAGACTCGTGGACTATACCAACCCCTTTCTTAACGAGCATGACACCCACGCCCTTGTGAGATCCATCCTCCGGATGTATGCTATCGTTACCACCAGTCTTGCTCCCATCTTGAATGTTCTGGCCCCTGCTTCAAGCAGCTCTCCTACCTCCCCCTCCACTAGTTCTAGAAACAATGATTCAACTCTCCCCTTGCCCTCGCTTAGTCATCAATGAAATGCTCGACTCTTCACCTCCCCTCCCAGTCCATATTCTATTAGACGACCCATACTCTCCAATCCCCTCAATAGATCCAGTGAACCCACCCTGTCCCGCCACCTCATAACCTCCCTACCTATATGCAGGACCTTCGTGGCAATGATCCTCACACCACATCAACCCGGGTCCCCCTTGTTTGGTTTGCTCCTATGACTATCACTCTTACAATCAATGCACAATGCATTGCTTATTGGTGTTGCCAGTGGAGAAGGTGTGGACACGCAGCTCACCTCTATCCCACTTTCCACGTATGCTCCCTCTGCCACACCCCCAGCCACCTCCTTGAGGACTGCCCCTTTGGCGATGAACCTACTAGCCATGGGGATAGCAATGTGGACAATGCCATTGAACACAATTCCGGAGATCGTTCATCTTGAGATGTTGTTGGATGCAGGGCCTCCAACCTATGCAGGAGGTAATGTTACAATCACTGTTGACTTCAAAGGACTAAGAGCTGTGGACGTAACTTTTTCTTTCAATATTCTTCCTTTCTTTATCTACCTTGTAAACAATACTCATTTCCTTCTTGACCGAGCCATCAACTAGTCTCCCTCTCAGTCGACTGTCGTATCTTTCTATCTTCTTATCTCCGAGTCCTTGTCCTCTTATCGCCTGTTTCCCTTATCATCTATCTTCTTATCTCAACTTCCCAATATGGCCTTCTCTCTTTCACTGCTACTGACACTGCTTGGTCCATGCTCTCTGCACTTCCTATAAATACCCCAGTAGCATGATGGTATTCCTTAGCTAGTTCTGCACAATACAGCATTATCTACTAGTTCTTCCTCCACTTGACCGTCCGCAAGTGAGATCTTTCCTTCTATCCTTATACTAAAGACTTGATTGGTCTCTTTGTGAGTACCTCATCTAAAGTAGTAAGGTAGTTGTTATTGCTTTGCGTAACAGGGGCAATCCAAAGTTGTGAAAAAGTATTAAAAGAAAACTCATTATTAATTTTTGGTGTTACCTGAAAAGTCATAGCCCATATTTTTCTGATTCCAATGATGCAATAGTTGATGTAATCTGGATGTGATATGATTAAAATGCTCGTGGAAAGCTAGCGATATGAGGCTTTTTTTAATTGTGTAGTGACTTTACAAATTTAATTCGCCATACAATTCAAATCAAGAAGAGTCAGCATAGATCAAGGCTCATATGAATGCACTGATATTGGGTGTGAAGTTTCTTTGTGGACTACTAAACTCCATTGGAGGTTCTGTCATTCCATGTCCAATTATATTGGTATATTGCCATATTGATGCAGGTTGTTGAATGAAATTTTGCACACAAGGTGCTCTACTGGTATATTATGGAACAAGTCAGAAATTATTGGGGAACAACTTGGAGTGAGTTCAGGACAAATATTTACCCTGCTGCTATTGTCCTGGTTGCCACTGGTATTTGTTGCCCAATCTTTAGTCTTTGCCCTGTGATGCTGACTTTACTACAGATCAAAGCTGTTCTATATTGCCTCTCAAACCATGGTAGTGTATGTGACCTTGATAGGCTGTGTAGGACTTTGGAAGCACAGGAGTATGAATGTCTCCATGGCCTGATGTCCCAAGTCCTTGATGATGAGAAGAGGTGTGACATTCTTTTGGCTTTGGAGAGGTGGGCAAAGAGGGCTAGATAAGTTATCCATCTTTTAATTTGTTCCTGTATTAACTGCATCCAGATCTGGACTCAAGAAGGCCTCTATCCAGAAAGGGGGTGATAATGAAGAATATGCACTTTCTGCAATGTAATGTATTTACCCAGCTTGTTGTCTAGTAGCATAGTTCACTTTGAAATGCAATGAACATGTTTTCCCTCATGATTGGATCCATAGTGTGAATGAACTATTCAGATTGTAGCCATGGTATCATAGTTGTAAAGAGTCTGCTCAAAGAATGAAATGAAGGCGTTGAAGATGTTGGGGACATGGGTGTGTGCTGCTCTTTGGGTATGGCCTTGCCAAGATTGCAGAAGATGTGGTAGATGAGCAGACCTGACTCATATGACTTAAGAGTAGAAAGTGCCTAGGCTTGCATGATGGTACTGTAGATGTCCACATTGTCTTCAGTGGTGAAGGGATAATAGAGGCTGGAGGTGGTGGGAGTGCCAGAGGATGAGGTGTTCTCGGGTGAGGCATTTTGGGCAGTGTATGGTGGGGTATGGTGGGGGCCTGGGGATGGTTTTTTTAGGGGGGAGGATTAGGAGGGAAGGTTAGGAGTGGTATGTGTGCTTACCATTTGAGTGACTCCAAGTTGCCCGCAGGAGCAATATCTGGGTTTTTGGGTCAGCAAGGAGGTAGAGAGTAGAGCTGGGATGCTGGCCACATTGAGGATGAAGGGGTGGAGTGGCTTGGAAATTGGGAAGGGGAGGAGGAGGCAATCCATGGTGGGATATACCCTGCGTGAAAGAGAATTGGTGTAGTAGTCAGCACTTGGGATGTCATGGGTATAGATGGTACACCAGGCATTAGCCAGGGCAGCTTGTACATGTTTGAAGACCTCATTGGTGGGGCAGTTGCGGCTGCAGCCTTTAATATTGTCAGGGGTATCCTGTAGTGGTATTCTTGGCATGTAGGGTGTATCTCCAAAGATTGGAATCATTGCCTCAAGATTAATTAGGTATGGTCTGCCATCCAGGTATACTTTGTGGATGTGGATCAGCTTGCCAAGGAGGCTCTATACTTCATCAAAGGTGTGTGTGCACCACAGGGTCTAGTCTGAGAGCGCCTTGACATATTTGGTGTGCTTTGACTCGGCCAGCTGTACTGTGCGGTTGGATAGGTTCCAGATTAGGCCAATGAAGGTGGGGGCATCACAAAAGGGGATGTCTTTTGATGGTCTCCAGGGTATGCCAAGTTTAGTAGAGATCCAATCAATATCATCCAGGTTGTAGCAAAATCCCAGGTCAAAGTGTGGGTAGGGTGATAAGGAGAGGTTGTGTAAGGGGGAGGGGTAATCCTCATCATATTCCTTGGTGCGGCCATTGGAGAGGGGGGCTTCTGTGAAAAAAAAAACGGCCTCTGTTTGCTGTGATAGTGGATCTGGTTGCTTGGATTCGTTTATAAGCAATTGCACAGGTAGACCATGGGTATCAAACACTCAACCTGTAGCCATACCCCAACATATACACATGCCTTTAAAAAAGATATGGGCCTTATTATGGGTAACAGAATACTTACTCTCATAGCCATGGTGGGTTCACCTGCGGGTATTCATATGTATGAGTTTTATATCTTGTATCTAAGACGTAGTACTGATAGAATCCCAACTATCCTCTAACTCTGCCTCCTTGCCAGCAACATCTGGCAAGCTGGCCACAATGGCTACATCTTCTGATTTGATGAATTTAAGAAGGCTCCAATGGCCTACACAAAGAAGCACACATGTCAACTCTGAGGTTAACTGGGAATGTATGTGACTGAGCAGGAGTCAACCATGGCTGAAGAAGTGTTCAATGTCAACCAAAGTGCTGTTAAATATTCAATTATTTAATAAATCTTACAAGAAAAAATTTACCAGGCATAAAGAGATCATCTAAGGCTATGCATGATATGTGGGGGTAGAGAGCACAGTATTCATACTACCATAGCAGTGTGTCTGTGTTATGTTCAATGTCAGTGTTGAGATATTGATCAAGTTCACAGTGGAGAGCGGTTGGTTTTGGAGGTGCGAGCACAGATATACTGTCAAATATATTTACCCTGGATATACTGTCAGTTACTAGATCCACACTTGAATCCTCATCCGGCTTAGCGTTCAAGTTCAACAGTCAGTAGTGTTGTTTGTATTAATTCTGTACCAATGATTTGGTGGTCTTGATCCACTCGTCTTCCCAGCCAGCGGTCTTGAAATACAGAAGCTTGTGTCGAGATGTAGTAATTCAAAAGAAAAAAAAAAAGTGAGTGGCCCAATGATGTAAATCAGAATCACAGTGCCAAGCTTACTCATTGCAATCCAGTAGACTTCAAAACCATTGATGAGTGTGTAGTACCCATTTATAGTCAAACATCTGATTTGAAATGCAGCACGGATAGATAGACTGAGAGTTTCATCAGCTGCTTTGGTTGTAAATGCCTCATATATCATATCTATTGCTGGAATCACAGTGGATAGGTTCAGAGTAGAACAGCCTAAAAAAAAAACAAGGTAGTGTCCTTCAAAATCTATATTTGGTCACCAACATCGCCACATCATTCTCATGAGAAACACAAGGTACATACCTTGAGAACATCCTACAGTTCCTCCAGCAATGCCCACTTGTTATCTCTCATCTCAAGTTTCCTCAAGTTTCAGCAGCACTCTGTAATCAAGTCAACTGCCTCCCTGTATCCAAGTGCAAACTTGAGCATATCAAAGGTCAAGTTTCCATCTAGTGGCTACTATGTGATTGATGTCTTGATTTAAATCTTGCAAGTTTTGCCTTCAAGCAGGAAGTAGGACGGTGGTGGAGCGGATCACTTTGTATGCTAGTTTATGGATCTAGAGGGCCAAGTCAGCAAGCAGGTAACATAGTTCTTTGTTTGACATTTTACATTACCTTAGCCAGTGCTAACCTCAATGGCAACAACTCTTCTTGCAGTCTCTTTCTCTCATCACAGCTCATCATTTTGAGCTCATCCATCCATCCTGCATTGTTATCCTTTTCTGACATGCCAAAGTCTTGTAAGACCTGATTGTCCTGTCTTCATTAAGCTTAAGAACACCCAATTTCTACTATACTAAACGGGTGCAAACTCTCTGCAACCCAACAGACAATCTCCGCTCTGCAAGAACAATCCCAAATCAATTTCAACTAAATATCTCACTGTATTTCACAGCGTGTGTTTTGACAGATACTGTAAGTTACAGCCCCTTTCCCTTTCCATTCAAATGCAGCTGTAATTGACCTATTTCACAGAATGCCCTTAATAATCTTGGTATGGACCTCATCTAGGTCTTTTGCCTTGTCTACGGCATCAAGTACATCATGCCCCCAGCATACCTGTATATGCTTACACATGTTGCCTGTGGACTGGATTTCTTTAGTATCCAAGAAGTGCCTGATCATAATTCTGCATCTATGTCCAGCACACTTGAATATGTGCCTGACAACCATTCACCTTTCTAATGCCAATAAATGCATAAACAGATGAGTTTCATTCCATTCCTGACATGTTAAATGTCTAACATTAAATCTTTCCACATTAAAAATGATGAAATGATGAACGGAGCTCATCTTTTGCAGTCTCAGCCTCTGTTTCAGGATGTTCAACCTCAATGATGCTCGGGAAACAGCCTTGACCACCATTTGGTGTTGGTATTTCATTATTAGAATGTTCTACAGAGTTCAAGTCTGCCTTCAGTCATGGGATGCCTACCTGAGGCCTTTCAAGGCATTTTTCAGTTCAACTATGGATGGCGCTATGTACGTGGCTGGAAGAAAAGGGGGAAATGTATTGTATGTAATGTAGTAGACTTGACATACAATACTACGAGGTACTAGGGGAAGAGAGGGAACGAATGGAAGGAGAGAGGGAACGGGCAAAGCGTGTAGCACTTTCCAGTCCAGAACAGGAGAGACCTGCTGGGTGGGCATGAGCTGTGTTCCCAAACGGTAGGAGTGGCATGTGACGTGCGTGGCTGCGCACCCAGAAGGTAGTCAGAGGCAGGGACTCACTGGGGTGTTGTTTCTGATGTGTTATCTGCAGAGGGGAGGCATCGTGTATTGGAGAAAGGATTTGTGCATGGCGGGGGTAGCCTGCATGTATGGGGCGAGGATTTGGGCATGGTTCCAGAGGTATATGAGGAAAGCGTCGCTCGCCCAGCGGCCCTTGATCTTTACCACGTCGAAGGGAATTTTGTGGAGGAGGTACTCGAGAGTGGAGCCAATCCTGATCCCGTGGCCTTTGAGTGGGGTGATGCCGGCTGCTTTGAATGCTCCCTTGAGCGTCTTTAAGAATTTTGGTCGAGTGAGTGGGGTGTATCCTTTTTTGGATTGGTAGGCGAAGAGATGAGCACTGGGCAGTGGATTGTTTACGGCAAAGTAATTGTGCAGGGCTGCGAGGGGATCACATGGCCCGTTTTGCCTGG
>JBBPPY010000436.1:0-22705 GCA_038092195.1 Leccinum barrowsii
TGGATGGCAGGCCCATTGGCGCCGATTTTGCCCGCGGAACTGCTTATGGTATGTCATTGGGACCTCCCTGACTGTCAGCACATTCTAATCGTTGTCGTCGTCACTAGCCGAACAAATGGACGTCCATGAAGGAACGGCCACAGTTAGGGAAGCGTTGCGATTCTCCGCATACTTGCGGCAACCCGCTGAGGTGTCCATTGAGGAGAAGAACCAGTATGTTGAGGAAATCATCGAGCTTTTGGAACTGCAAGACTTTACGGAGGCGCTCGCGTTCACTTTGAGCGTCGAAGCACGCAAGCGTCTTACTATCGGTGTCGAATTAGCAAGCAAGCCTGCGCTCCTTTTGTTCTTGGACGAACCCACATCGGGCTTGGATGGCCAGAGCGCGTGGAACTTGGTGCGCTTCTTGCGCAAACTTGCAGATCAAGGACAAGCCATTCTGTGTACTATCCACCAGCCTTCCAGTGTGCTGTTCGAGAGCTTCGATCGCCTCTTGTTATTGGAGCAGGGCGGAGAGACCGTTTACTTTGGCGACATCGGCAAAGACTCGCAGGTGATTCGGGATTATTTCTCCAAGCATGGGGCTGTCTGCCCTCCGAATGTCAACCCGGCGGAATATATGCTGGAAGCGATCGGTGCTGGGCTATCTCCCAGGATTGGCCCGCGGGACTGGAAGGACGTGTGGGCGGACTCGCCCGAGTTACAGCAAGTACGTGCTGAGATCAACGAAGTCAAGTCCAAGGGATTGGCTGTCCCGGTTACTGAGAATAGCCAAACGCGTACATGTACGTCGTCGACGTCGGGCACGATCGCCCTTTGTTTATATGTTTTTTCTAACTTGACTTCGCAGATGCGACTTCCTTTTTATACCAACTGCGCACCGTCATCCAACGAAACAACGTCGCGCTGTGGCGTTCTCCGGATTATGTGTTCAGCAGGTTGTTCGTGCACGCGTTCTTTGCGTTATTCATCTCCCTGTCGTTCCTCAACTTGGGACACACCGTCCGGGATCTGCAGTACCGTGTCTTTGCGATGTGGGTCCCTTTTTCTTCTGGGCTAAGGTCGACGTCTAATGCACATATCTCCATGGCAGTTTCTGGCTTGCTGTATTGCCTGCGATCATCATGAGCCAACTTGAGCCTATGTTCATCTTCAACAGACGTGAGTAAATTGGCATTTTTGTGGAACCGTTCTCCATAAATATTACGATCTGTAGGGACCTTTATCCGAGAGGCCTCGAGTCGGATATATTCTCCGTATGTGTTCGCCATCGCTCAGCTCATCGGCGAAATGCCATACTCGATACTTTGTGCGACCGTATACTGGCTTCTGACGGTGTTCCCGATGCACTTTGGGCAAGGTGCTACCGGGTTGAACGGGCTTGGCTTCAATCTGTTGATCACCATCTTCATGGAGCTTTTTGGTGTATCGATCGGCCAACTCGTCGCGGCACTGTCGCCATCTATTCACATCGCCATCTTGTTCAACCCCTTCATCGGCATCGTCCTCGCCATGTTCTGCGGTGTTACCATTCCGTACCCGTCCATGGCGAGCTTCTGGCGAGACTGGCTTTACCAGCTGGTGCCGTATACGCGGACTCTGTCGGCGGTGTTGTCGACGGAGCTGCACGGTTTAGTCATTCGGTGTGCTTCTGACGAGTTCAACGTTTTTTCCCCGCCTGCAAACCAAACGTGTCAAGATTGGGCTGGAGACTTTGTCAACGCATTTGGCGGATACCTTGATAATCCGACGGCTACCGCTGCTTGTCGATATTGTCAATATGCGGTGCGTTTGTGTTCGCGAGGACGTGTGTGCGTGGACTGACCAAGAAAATAAACGATACAGGTTGGTGACGAGTTCTTTACGCCGCTCAACATCCGTTTCGACACGCGTTGGCGGGATGCGTTCATCTTGTTTTCGTATCTTGTCTTCAACGTCGTCGCGACCATCAGTGAGTTACCTTTGTTCTCACATCATTTCTCATCGTACCTGATCTTTCTTCCCTCCCCTACCTTTTCAGTCGCATCACGATTCCTACGGTATGCAAAGCGATGACGAGCGTTAAAGTTTTCGCGAGAACATTCTAGACGACATGGCACGAAGTCACGTTTTTCACATTCTATCATGACCTCATTCAGGCACGATATTGCACGATATCATGAATCTTACGCATCACACGTTCGAAAAGTCATTATGTATGTTGTCCTCTACAGGGAGGCTCTGTTTTTTTATTGTAATGCATGCATCTTAATTCTCGTTGTGCGTCACGGTGTGATGACCGAGACCGAGGAACGTCCGTTTCACGAGGATTTATAAGTCGTTGGCGTCATTGCTGACAGATATCATGTGACTTGATAGATCATCCAGCAAGTATAGCGAGTATAAGAGCGATCTGACCCGCGCTTTCTCATCTACAGGAATCCCATCAAGAGCATCCATCCCACCGTACCACCAGCCTATCTCCATCCATCATGGTCAAGAAAATCGAGTCCAAGGAAGAGTTCGATGCAATTGTACGTTCCTTGTGCTTCTCTCTGATCCACATACTGACGTTATCGTTCTTATTACGATACGTTTACACAGATCAGCAGCGGCAAAGTAGTCCTTATCGACTATTACGCCGATTGGTGTGGGCCGTGCAGACAGATCTCTCCCATATTCCAAAAGTTCGAGGATGAGCACAAGGAGAAGGAGGGCGTCGAGTTTTACAAGGTCAATGTCGATGATCTCCCGGATGTCGCTGCGGATTGCGGGATAAAGGCCGTGAGTGCTTTTATAATATTTCTCCTTCTTTTAATTCTCAGCTCATCTGGTCTTCTACATTCTCCTGTCGGATTAGATGCCCACGTTCCATGCGTACAAGAACAAGACACGGATTCACGAGCTAGTTGGCGCTAACCCCCAGGGGCTCCAGGTACGTTGGTTCTGGGACGTCGATGGCGCCGAGAGGCTGACGGAATCGAACCTATCTCACACATTATAGACTTTGGTCGACACAGGTCTCGGGCACCTGTAAACTCATATAATGGACAATGTATACATGCATACCGTCGATCGACTCCCCGTAGTAGGCGAGCGTGCCGGGTGTAGAGTTGTGATTAATTTCCTTGGCTATGCATCTTGTTTATCCTGATGGAGATAGACGTGTGATTTTCTACTTAAAATCGTGCGGATCTTTCCGTGACTCCACCTGCTTGGGTTCTTGGAGCCACTAGACTCTGGGCCTGACTTCCTTCCCGGGCTGTCCCACGTCTCGTACACATTTCTTGAAACTTTTGAGCGACAAGGTCATGAAGGTGGGACAATAGGCTCAAGTTCCAGACCGGTCTCTGTCGGACCATCATTTACAAGCGGTGGATTCCGCCCCAAATCCCGGTCGTGGTCACAGCGCACGGTTCGTCGGTTTATCCGTGGTTCGTACTTGTGAAATTCCACCGAGTTATATGATGCCTGCAAACACGGTCATTGACATCCGCCTAGCAAAGTGACTGACACGACAACAAGGGCGAGCGATCCACATGTTTTGCAAAGATGCTAGCGTGCGGTATATCATTAGGTAGGCTGCACATGGACGATGGGTATAGATGATAGAACCGTGGAGTGAATCATGGGGTCGTGAAGTGAAGAGAGAAGAAAGTGTGTAACTCTACCGAGCGTCCGCTTCAATTGTCCGTGATCAAACCTGAGGTGGGAAATGAAACAGTCAGTACACGCGTTTTCGCCAAGAAAAACAAAGTGGAATACACGAACCAAACTGAGTTCCAGAGTCCAGACCCTTCGCGCCCACAGCTTGACCAGCGTGGTGGATTCCCCAGGTTGTGCTAAATCCACCTCCATACCGTCCCACCAACACTTGCGCTGCAAGATCGGAAAGAAGTGTAAGCGAGAAATACATAAGATCGGAACGTGAGGGACTTGCAGCAGGTTTCCTCCAAAATAGGAGCAACTTTTGTGCAGTGGCCATTTGGTTATAGTCTATGGTGACGGGGCGTTCGCCACTCGCTGCTGGTGGGGGGTGTACGATGCCCGTCTTGAGTAACACGAGGGCTATCGACGATATACAACACCGGGAGGGTTCGATCGCGCGAAATCCCCATTCGTCGTCGCGATTGAATCCGCTGTCGAACAACATGGTCAGCGACTTACGCGAATAGCCACGCTTTCGCGTAATGCGAATCACCTCATGCACAACATATCAATGAGGTGTTGTTCAGCGATGTTGTTTTCCTTGTGAACGTTGCGTTGCAACGCGGTGAAGATATTTCGCTTCTCCATGATATTTTGTCCGCATCGACGTTTGACGTCGAGAAGGGGTTGGTTGGCGTTTCCGTGTTCGTCGGTAGTGGCGGTGGTGTTATTTGGGGGTATGGCAAAGTATTCGAGCTCCTCTCTGAGGACGATGATGGCCTGCTTGCTGAGTAGTGGGTTCTGAGAGGCGGAAGGACCAAAGTCAGAGGGGGACCCGTCCAGCAGGTGCTGCTGAGCGGCAAACAAGCCGGGGGAACTTGCGGTCCCGTAGAAAGAGTCAGACGCAGTCCGGAAGAATTCGAGGACGTATGCGAAGCAATCTGGGTCAAACTATAACGAATGCAGTTCAGCGAGGGTGGATAGTTCCGGAACATGAGAAACCCACGTCGACCGCGTAGACCTCCTCGTCTTCTTCGTTCTCGCCACCGTCTGTAAATGCTGCGCTTTGGCGACTGAGTACAAGGCCGTTCGGGAAGAGACACAAGAGGACTGATTCGGGCAGGTTCATTATCGTTTCTCTGTCGACAGAGAAGCGCCTGCCACGAAGGTCGAGGAGGAGCCTTGTGAGCAGCTGTGGCTGCAGGTTGGACTGAATTGGGACCTGGTGCTGGGACACCTGAGTGATCGGGGAGGACGATAGTGAGACCGACGCCATGGTGGATGTTGAGGAAGACGTCGACGTTGGCCAGTTGAGTTGGTCTCACCCAAGCCTCGAGGCGCGCGCAATGTCTAGTGTTTGGTCGAACAAACAATGGGATCTTCGTACTTCGTACTTCGTGGTATACTTATTTATTCCATCAAGGGCACATCGCCTCAAGTTTGAACCACGCGTTCCCCCTAGCTTGACACGTTGTCGGCCAGAACCACTACCGGATCTTTTGCTACTACCAAAAACAAGTCGATTCCCTATTTCACATCTATAATACCCGCAAAGCTAAACCATTTCCAAATCCCAAATCCCGTCTATGAGTAGGAGCCGTCGACCACAATCACTGAACCCACTAACTCACTCTGTCACATACTCAGGGTCTTGTAAACGAGCCGCTACGATGCGAAGGGGTCAGGTCGCCCGCATGATCTCCGAAAAATCACCTTACCCTAAGTTGCACTGGCTCTGCGCCCACATGCTCAGTGACTTGAACTCCCTTCAGGAATACTTTGAATGCAGGCAGCTGGTTTCGCGCCATCGTTATTCATGCTCCTCCCCGGTTGTGGTGGAAAACTTACCTGGCGGACTCCTAACTCAGATGAGACTTCCCGAACCTCCTCAGTATCGAGGCGGTAAAATTGCACCGTCGGGTTTTGTGCGGCCAACTGGTCGTATAGTTCCGTCATCGGTTGGCACGTCGTACACCACTCCGCCCAGAATTCGATAATGGCGGGTCGGGTACCGTTGACCTGGGAGGAACGCTAAAGTCAGACGGCTCCTCGTGTCTCCGCGGATGGAAGGCTTACTGCTGTCTCGAACTCGGCCATGGATGTGATGTAGACGACAGGCATTGTGAATTATTGAGGTATGTGGACGAGGGAGCTCGAGAGAGATAGAGGAGTAGGTTTTTTTTTGCTGATTCTCTGTCGTTCAGGTCTTTGGGATTTTATACCCAGCTCGCTTGTCCAAAACTGTTGAGCATCATGTCTCACCAATATCTTCACGCATCTCATGGATGTACAAATTCCTCACCTACGTGTCGGGTCAGATTCCCAATTCGAACGAGCAATATCATCGTTCCTAGGACGAGTGAGACCAATAGCCAGGCGAAACAGGCGTGCTTTCCATTCCGGAGCCTGCGGGACCGTAGCAATGGACTGCATCGTCCTGCCCCCGATCGTTTACGCTGCTGAGCGTTCCCGTTGTGTCCTGGTGACGCAATTCAGTCATTTACCGATAACATGATATTGGCCCTCATTTTCTTCTAGATGAGATCGCCAGGGCCCCCGACTCCGACCAGATCTGTTCCAAAAGCGGTGGGAAGAGCAGTGTCTCGGAGTCTCCGAAATACTCTAACAAATCTAGGCGAAAATTCGAGAGACATAGTGGCAGATCGGTTTTACTTTGAGAGGTGAGAGTAGTGGTATGTATCGTCCGTTGATAAGTTTTCCAAACATTCCGTCGTTTCAGGCTGACATGGGGGCGTTGCGATGACAATTACCACTCATTACTATCGAAATTCCTCCCAGCTCCACGGCAGGCTGGATACGGTGCACGAAACACGAACGAGGAGGACAGCGGTTCCTGTCCAGCTCAATCCCGTGCACTGGATTCTGGACGAATATGAGTTTTACCAAGTTGGCCATTTGATCTGTTTGATGATCGTGACTGCCCGCATACTGATATGATAAAAATGATGAACCTTGCAGTTCATATTTGACAACACAAAATTCGTGCGTCGTGGTCAATTTGAAAAGGAACGCCAAAGTCGATGTCCAAATGGGGTTAGATCTTTTTCCGTGTTCGCTCGTGCTTCCAGCCTCGTGGTCTCCTCTTTGCCAGTTGGTAGGCGAGTAACCAGTCTGGCGCTCGCGGGACTTGGTTGTACTCCTATGGTTGCCTACCGTTTGACCTCGTGACAGCGGGAATGACGTCTTGCTGTCATTTTTTCGAGTCCGTTCCCGCGGGATGACGGCTTGCTTTTTTTTTGCTTGGTAGTGCCGAACGTCGAACGTCGAACAAATCATGTTACAGGTTGCTGGTTTCCTGACCGTCTGACCCCTCTGTTTTCTTTTCCGTCCTCATGATTGTTTTTTCCCAGGGCGGGTGTCATTTCCAAGCATTGCAGACATGGGTGATACTGATATAGTGCATATGATGCGTTGTGAAATTCAGTGATGCAGTGTGGTGTGCCCATTGTTATGGAAGACGGGGACGAGACGATTTAGGGATCGCTTTCTTTCTTCTTTTCTTCTTTTTTTCCTATTTCTCGCGTGCGCGCGTCTCCGCGTTCCTTTTGTAATACCAATGTTTGCTTCGATCTGCGGAGTCGTGTACATAAACGATTGCAGTTACCGTTACATACAGGCTACATATGATATGGCGCATCGGCATCAACATCATCATTACCCTTTATCATCATCATATCATCGTCATCAATGAGGGGACAGGGACGGGAGCAGGAGAAGAAGAAAGGAGAGGGGGTGGGTCTTGCATTATCGTATATTATATACAATACACATGTCTACATATATCTATATTCCGCCGGAATGATGAGGCGATCACGATCCACAATATCGACACGACCATCATATTGACAAGACACGACACTGCGCCGCGTGGTGGCGGGGAGAGAGCGTGGCGATGCACGAGCGACGTGCGGATTGGTGTCCTCCCTACTTACCAATACCAAGAGACAAAAAAAGGAAGAAGACCAAGTCGAACAAGAAACGACACGGCTTCGATTCCATGGAATTTGGAAATGTGTGCATGTCATACAAACGCCGTTTTCGCGGCTTTTTTTTTGTCTTGTTTGCAAATTGGGAGGTGCGATGATGGGTGACAGTGCGTTCGTTTATAGCATGATCGTTGTCGTTGTCGCTGTTACTACCAAGTAATAGTGTGCACACCGTTGATCTATCAGAGATGTTTCGTTCTTTTCGACTTTTATGTAAATTCGGGTCAGACGACCACTATGTGAGCCTCGGGACCGGAGTGCCTCGCTCGACTGACGTCCGACATATCGGATAAAGTTGCTGGGCACTCGGAGATTGGGGAGGAGGGAAGCATCGGAGTTGTACGGTTCATTCTTCATCTTCATCTTCCGAAACTTCATCTCTGCTCGAGCCCGAGTCGACGGTGCCATAGCCCCGAGGTGGATTCATCTCGACACGATCCACAGTCTTCCACGGAATTCACGTTGTTATTACCTCTCATCCTTCCACCATCCATTCCCCTGTTCCCCTGTTCCGAATTGTTCCGTTCACGCGCGCGCTCTGGGTACACTTCTTCTTCCTCGGGGCGGCCGGAGGCGTGCTCCTGTTGATACAGTGATCATAAACATGACAAATTGTCGTCGAGAGAGACGACCTGTGTGTAGCCATGTAGCCAAGCAGTGCCGATCACTTCGAGATGAATGTCAAGAAACGAGAAATGAACAGCGAGCGGGTATCCACGGGATTTCTCTCCTATGATTGTGCTTTGTGCTTCCTTATCGTTCGCGGCGCTGCTGCTTTTCGGCTTAATTAAGACGAGATGATGTTTCCCGTGAGAACAGGGGGAGGAATGAAAGGTAAGGCAGCAAGGCGAGGGAATGAATGAAAGGGGTAGGGACGACGCTGCGGTACAAAAATAAACCAAAAAAACGAATGAATGAGAGATGAAGACGAAACGAAGGAAGGAGTGGACGCGTCGCAGAGATATGAGTTCCTGACGGTGGTGAGGCGACAAGGCGACGAGTTGGACGCCCGTTGCTTATCAGCGATGATGGGAATGCGCCGGGTAGACGTGGGCCCAGACACTGCCTTTTTCTTTTCTGTTCTTTTTTTGGTCTAGACGGAGAGGAGGGTCGTCCGATAGATGGCACGAGATGCGAGACGAGCCTACACGTCAAAAGGACGCACTGTCGGAGACGTGTCCGTCTGGTTCGGGTCTGTGTAGATCGAGATCGTCGGTCAGTGAGGAAGGGTCGAGACATACAAAGAAAAGAAAGATAGAAAAAGCTGTCCCTGGCGTAGCTGCGCAGACACCTTTTCGCCATTCTTCTGCCTTGGCGGAAACGTGTTGTTGGTTACAGTGCGATGCTTCCTCTCCATTCTGGAGCCGCTGAGACGAGGCATAGGAATCCCGTTTCCCCCTCTCTTCGTCCCTCCGTCAGCTTCACAGCGGTCGTCTCACTTACGTACAGAGGCGTGCGGTCGCGTGGCCCTGCGTACACGCGCGTCCGATGCCCTTGATAGAAGAGCAGCGCATATTAGTGACCGCCTTCGGGTGACCTCGAGCACCGCAGGGTAGAAGAAGCGTGGGGCGTCTTTCGAGTGGCTGTGCTACCACGCCGGTGACGACAACTGCACGATCGTGCGTGGGTGCATGTGTGGAGGAACTCCCTCTCATATCATATTATCATTTGACGTGGAAGAACCGACTGGTTCAGTGCCTCTTTCGGTCAGACGACCGGGAAATTTGCACATTCGCCGAGCTGCGCAGTATGAGAAGACGAGAGATGAGAGGGGGAGAGGAAGAAGACGAATGGAAAATGTCGGAGCGTGGCAGACGCGTGTGTTTTTCGTGTTTGCGCCTCCTTTGGGTGAGTCATGATGTCATATTGATGGGAAGCATGTCAGAGTTTCTGATCGTCTCGGAGGCCCTGAGGAAGGGTTTCGTGATGACAAAGGGAAGGGTGGGGGAGTGCGGGGGTGCGCACGGCGGAAGGGCGAAGATGACGTGTGTGGCTCCATTGTATGGTGCAAGTTTGGTCACGGTGGAAGGATGAGCGCATTCTTGGGAGGGAAGGTGGAGGTAACAAGACTTGTTCTGTCGAACATGCGACGAACGTATGCTACACTAGAAGTATGATGGCGCATATCACGAGATGCATATAGTGGACGTCCGCAACTGATTCGGGGAGTTTCAGCTTCCGATGACCCCACGTTGATCAAGGCATTCGCGTAGTACGCAGACTAAGCGGGCGGCCGACCCGATCATTTGGCAACGCGGACACAGCGGGTCAAGACACCGTTCCCGTATGTGCGTTGGTGTGATCAAAATTGTGGGAGGTACTAGCTTGGACTTGTGAGTATGTTGGGCCAGAAAGTATATAGACGAGAATGGGTCAGGACGTCACTGCGAGATATGGATATGATGAACCGAATTCGTCTGACACCGGAGTTAGTCTAGTGTCTCTTTCTGACAGTTTAGCTCTGAACGTAAAGCTGAACTGGGGAAGACCGACAGCCTGGTACGTTATCAAGCACTTTATCAAGGGATCGGCCTTGGTCTGGATCCAAAACGTTTTGTTCTGAAGAATGATGCCTGTGCGATGCTGCATTTGCAAAGCCGATAGCTAAGCGGGGTGGAGGACGAAGTGCAGCCTCGACCCGCAAGTACATTGCAGATGGTATGTACTCCCGGTGGAAGTCCAAGGGTGAAACCATCATGTTGCCCTGAGCCATTTGTTTTGCTGATTTGAAACGAGGAACAAGGGAGAGTCCTGTACGTATCTGCGCTGGCAGCCTAAAAGCAACTTCTGGACTGGTGGTCCAGCCAGGAACCTCCCACTATGCCCGAGCGTGGCAAGGGGAGGAAGAACGTTCGTATGGTAACGGCCACGTTTGTACAGCGTGCGTGGCTACCTAGTATGATAGTTTTTTTTTGGTTGTTGAGTCGGCTACAGTAAGGGCGGATGACCAAGTTGCGGCGTTGTTGTTTTTGGTTGGTTCCCATCAGCGAGTTGAGAGGGGCCGTCAAGCTTGGTGTGCTCACACATCCCCCGCCGCTCTTTTTCTTCGCCACCATCACGACAAAACAGCGAGCGGGTAATTTCCCGCTCCCCGCTCCCCGTCATAATGAGCCATCAACAGCAGCAGCAGCAGCGCCCGTCTCGACTCAGTCGTCCACAGCCCCCTTCTTACCCTGTTCAGCAGTCCTACTCCCACCCGATACCCCCTCCGCAGCCAACCTCGCAGCCTCCCACTGCCTATTATGCCCAACCTCCTTATTCTCCCCGCTCGGCTCAACCCAACATATCTTTTCAGACCACCGAACGTGGCGACAGGCACAGCGCTCTCGACGCTCCCCGTCAACGATCCATGCCCTCTGCCTACCAAAACCAGTTCTCTCCACCGCACCCGGATGCCGAGACTGGCGACTTTTTGGAGCAGGGCAGCAGGGTTACCAGGAAGAAGAGTCTTGTCAAACCCGACAGAGAGAAGATCGAACCCGGTCATCGCCAGTGGCACTATCGATCCCACGTCGAACAGATGGCAGACGATGCTCGAGGCGGCGTTCAACCTTCCAGTACGTCATCTGTCTCACTAAGAAAACGAGTCCCTTTGCCTAATCACTCTTTCTTATCCAGCTACCGGAAATTATCCCCAGAAGCTCCGCCGTGGAAAATCATTGCTGGCCCGCGAGGAGGACGTACAGGAGGACTCGGGCATCGCTCTCTTCAAGCGTGGCGCTACTTTGCGCAGGAAGCGCCCACAGTCCCAAGCTACTCCGCTGACCCCATCCGACGGTTCTTCCCGAAAGTGTCTCGATGGTATTGGTCCCGGACCAAAGGACTGTTGGTTCATATATTGCTATGTCATCACATGTTGGATCCCTTCCTTCCTACTCAGAGCTTGTGGTGCGTTTCCTTGACCTGAACTTTGCGTGGGATTGCTTGGTCTCACCCTTGACGCTAGGTATGCGGACCCCGGAGCAACAGCGCGCATGGAGGGAAAAAATGGGCTTGCTTAGCATCATTCTTTGCGAGATGGCTGCCGTTGGTTTCATCACCTTTGGTTTTACCGAAACCGTCTGCGGGCAGCCCCCCAACCGGTATCACCAGGGCCAGATCAGCAACAGCTCGGTCATCATTCACGGCTACGACTACGACTTTTCGAATTTCAAGCACCCCGCTGCTGGTGCGTTCAACGGTAGTACGAATCCACTCATCACTGGTGGTTGGAATCTTGCATCACACGATGCGAGCTTTCTGTTCCAGAACGTCAATCAGAATTGCTTGGGTTACATCACTTTGGCTAGCGGATCACCCATCAACGGCTCTGGAGAGAACTTGGATTGGTACTTCCCGTGTAACATCTTCGACCCACAGTCGAGTTCGAATTCGGCCAATACGACCGGTTACGGATCTATCACCAATTGTCATGTATCTTCTCAAGCCAGGCAGGAATTCTCTAGCATGAAGCATCTCGGGCAGGTTTACTATACATGGAGCGACATTGCTGCGTCGGATCGCAACTTGGCTGTGTTCGAATCGTAAGATCATCACCTCGTTTGCGTGTTCATCGCTGAAATCAACATCATGACACAGTTCTGTGCTTGACCTTAATCTGCTCAATTGGCTCAGCAGTTCGTATGTCCAATACCCGTCGCTTTTTGATCAGATGAAGAGTGCGAAAGGCGTCTTCAACGGCAAAGATATCACCATGATGCTCATGCGCGCTGGCGACCATAACCTCGGCAGATGCCTTGAGGATATCATCACCGTCGGGTTCATCGACACCAATAGCATCGGTTGCGTTGCTTCTGACGTCGTCCTGTACCTTTCCCTCATTTTCATCGTCGGCGTTGTCGTCATTCGCTTCGCTATGGCTGTTCTCTTCGCATGGTTCTATTCCTGGAAACTCGGCAATTTTCCCCGGGAGACCTACGAGCAACGGATGCAACGGTCTGAGGAGATCGAGGCCTGGTCAAATGATATTTATCGTCCGGCACCGAGCCAGTACCGACCCAACGTATCCAAGGGTGGTCTACGCCCTGGGAAACACAACAAGCGTTCAGTTTTCCCCTCCATCTCGCGTTTCACTCCTGTAGAGAAGGCTCCGAAAGGCCCGAATCCTCGCCCACCGACAAACTATGGAATGCTCGATGTTCCAAACAAGCGTAGTACTGGTTACTTGACGCCGAAACATTCAGGAAAGGGATCACCGCCTGACTCGCCAGCTTATCGTTTCTCGAGGAGCACACAGTCGGTCGCAGATTCATCGTTGCGTGGATTCCCGACTCGTTCGTCATTTATAGACACACCATGCCCCTTCCCACTTCAGAACGTTATTCCTCAGCCTCCTCCCGACTACGAGCCATTCAACTTCCCCCTCGCCCACACTATCTGTCTTGTCACTGCATACTCCGAGTCCGTGGAAGGTCTACGAACAACGATCGATTCACTCGCCACCACGGATTATCCCAACAGCCATAAACTCATTCTAGTTATCGCCGATGGCATGGTCAAGGGTGCCGGAAATGCGCTGACAACGCCCGACATTTGTTTGTCAATGATGAAAGAATTAGTCATTCCGCCCGATGAAGTCATGCCCCACTCGTATGTCGCCATCGCCGACGGTCATAAGCGACACAATATGGCCAAGGTCTACGCCGGCTTCTATGACTATGATGATTCCACGATCGAGGGCTCAAAGCAGCAACGCGTGCCGATGATCCTTGTCGCCAAGGTTGGCAACCCTATCGAGGCCACCGACCAGAAACCCGGAAACCGTGGTAAACGTGACTCTCAGATCGTCCTGATGGGGTTCCTCCAGAAAGTCATGTTCGACGAACGCATGACGACGTTCGAGTATGAGTTCTTCAACTCGATGTGGAGGGTAACAGGCGTCAGTCCCGACCGGTATGAGCTAGTACTCTGTGTGGACGCCGATACGAAGGTGTTTCCCGATTCGTTGACGCGCATGGTTTCTTGTATGGTCGTGGATGTTGAGATCATGGGCCTTTGCGGTGAGACGAAGATTGCGAACAAGACTGATAACTTTGTTACCATGATGCAAGGTAAGCGGGTATCCTGTCCACGTGTGCGCTTCACTAACGTCGTGTCGCGGGTATCAAGTATTCGAGTATTACATCTCGCACCATTTGACCAAGGCGTTCGAAGCCATGTTCGGTGGTGTCACTTGTTTACCGGGTTGTTTCAGCATGTACAGGATCAAGGCACCAAAAAGTGACACTGGCTATTGGGTTCCCGTCTTGGCCAACCCAGACATCGTGGAGCACTATTCAGAAAACGTGGTCGACACGCTCCACAAGAAGAATTTGCTCCTGCTTGGTGAAGATCGGTATCTTACGACCCTATTGCTCAAAACCTTCCCTCGACGAAAGAACATATTCTGCCCTCAAGCCGTCTGCAAGACCATCGTCCCTGACTCCTTCCGCGTTCTCTTGTCCCAGCGTCGCCGTTGGATCAACTCGACTGTTCACAACTTGTTCGAGCTCGTCCTTGTCCGTGACCTTTGTGGTACTTTCTGCTTCTCGATGCAGTTTGTTGTCGGAATGGAGCTGCTGGGCACACTGGTATTACCCGCTGCTATCAGTTTTACGCTCTACCTTATCATCATTTCCATCATCCCCGGTGGTTCCGACACGACCATTCCGCTCATCCTATTGGCATTCGTCCTCGGTCTCCCTGGTCTTCTGATCGTCGTCACTTCACGCAAGATTGCGTACCTCGGATGGATGGTTATATATCTTCTCTCTCTTCCGATATGGAACGGTCTTCTCCCCGCCTATGCGTTCTGGCACTTTGACGACTTCTCCTGGGGTCAAACCCGTCAGGTTGCTGGTGACAAGGGTGGTGATCACGGAGACAAGGACGGTGAATTCGATTCTTCTCATATCGTGATGAAGCGATGGGTCGAATTTGAGCGGGACCGTCGCTGGAAGAATGGAGTACAGTCACGTGACTCAACGGTTGACAAGAGGCAAGTATACATCTGTTCGACCGGTGACGAAGAATTGATCATTATGTCAACAGTTACAGGTATTCGATGGCTTCGACGTCCGATTTCAACCACGCAAATGGTGGTCCTGATTCTTCCAACTCGGAGTGTTCACCCTCAGCACCTTATGGTGCTCGGCAACGACACGACAGCAATGGCCCATTGGTCCTTCCCGCTCCATTATCTGTCAACAAGATAACCACGTCTGCTGCTTCTGGCTCGACGGTTGCTATGTCGCGCTCCAGCGAGGACGTCACCTACGCTTCCGACATGGGTTCAATATCTAATCAACGGTTGATTCCCACCCCGCAAGATCAATACGACGCCTACATTGACCCACGATACCCCCAGTTTGATGCCCAAGTTGCTCGGACAGCTGGTACAAACGGTGGTGTTCTTCGCAACCCAACACTGTCGAATCAGTACCCAGGCGAGACGCAGAACCCGTTCCGAGCTTCCGAAGCTCAGGCAGTTGCCTATGATGAGTATAGTGGATACTTCGTGGAGCCGGACGAGATGCTACAGCCGGTCCCTTCGGCGCGGCAATCCCGCGGGGTGAGCCTATCGGATCACGGGCCAGTACCTCCTCCGGACGGCGTGCGCAGGGTTGCAAGACCGACGTCGAGACGGCCAACGTCACAAACGCCCCAGAACCAGAACCAGAACCAGAACCAGAACCGGTACTCTCGTTCGTCAACGGCGTTCAGTCTACCTCCTGGGGCAGCAGCACCACAGCCTGGAGCAGGCTATGGGTACTAAACCATCCTAGTTGGACGCTCGAGCGAGACTTTGCGCGACCTGTCCCTGCTGTCACTCGCTCATTCTATGTCTGGTGTCATCTCATCTACACTATAGTGATGCTTGTTGGACCGGATGGCACATCTCTTTTTGCTGCTGGATTGAATTACATAAACTGGCCCGCCCGTTTGTCTCATGCGTTATATGATGATACCTTACTCTCACTTGGACTCTCTTGTTTTTACGCACGCACACCGAATTCTGGGTTCCTTTTTTCTAACTTAGCATCATCACTTTACTCGCGCGGCGAACCTACGCGCCTCTCTCGCAGCCTTGCTCGGACCTAAACTGAAATTCATGTCACCCCCAGACATCATGTACATCTCGACGGCATAGGATCACTTTCTTTTCTTGGTTTACTGCGGAATTTCCGTTCTTTTTCATTTATTTACTTCCACACAGTCGATGATAGAGCTAGCCATGGGGTAAAACGTGACTTTAGTACCCGTCCGCGTAAGTATCGGAGGAGCAATGGAGAAGTATCGACAAGGCAGTCTGCGGTGGTGGTACGGACTATGTGAGACTTAGAATGTGAACGTCAGGAATGGGTGGCTCTGAGACAAGACCTACATAAAAATTAGCTAGTTCATGCTTTGGGATATACAACAACTCACAGCATATCTGAAACTGGGACTAGCAGTGGAAGGAATGCATGCTCGTCCAACTTGCAGTTGTGGCCCTGCCCTACCGATCGTTAAATTAAAAGCATGTTGCTGTGCAACCTTCTCGATTTTCTCCTCTTCTTTGCCAATGAAAAGGAATCGCCAGTGCAGCTGCCACCTCTTGTTGGCTGGTATGGACTCCCATGCCTTGTTGATTCCATTTTGAGGACTTTGGTGGTGACTACTGATTGTCACCTGAAGAAAAAGGCCATCTGTCTCTGTGAGTAGGATGGCATCAATTCCTGGGTATCTTGATGTCAGTGGTAGCCAGTAGAGAGGTAGTGAGTGGTGAAGATCATCAAAGCTAAAACATAGCTTGGATCTTGGAAGGGTAAATTGTGACTCAGCAGGACTGGTGTTTTCACCTGTGTTGGTATGCCAATGAATGTTGAAGATAGCGTTTCCATTGGCTAAGAACCAATGGATGTTGTGTTCGAAGAGGCAGCCTGCTGCAGTGTGAGTCTCTGGATAAGAAGATAGTGCCATGTAGAGGTCTATTTGTACTTGATCCTCTTTCTGGATGATGGCATTGGCCAGACATGCCTGCAACCAGTTGGTTGGTACACAGACTGAGACTTTTGAGCGATCGTGTTTGCTGGTTAGTTTTACAAAGAAAACAGTGGATGCTCCAGTATAAGGTTTATTGTCTTGAAGGTGCACCATTGTCTGTATGGTCTCTGCTGGATGGGAAACCATGAATTTGGTAACATCTTCCACCTTATTGAAAAGATCCTCCTTGTCTATAACTCCGTCAATTAGCCCATGCAGCGTTCGGGTAATGGGACCCCATTTGTCCACTCATGTCTTGACTAGTTTGCTGTCGTGCCCGAGAACAAAACTAGACTGAAATATTAACAATTTGGCAAGGCTGCAAATGTGCACTGATGTATGCAAGATCTTCAATTTCCTCATTGGATGGGAGGTCCATGTAGTAAAGCTTGATCTGCATTTTTTCAGTCCATTCATGCCAGCACCATTTCTGTGGTGATGTTGTCTGGAATGTCCTTACCCCCATCATCCACATGAATGCGTGTGTCGGGGAGCCAATATCAAACACAGAGTGGGTAAATGCCCACACAGGTGGGTCACATTGCAAAATTGGATTGGTATCAGCCTCCTTGTGGAATGAGACACCTGTTTTGGAAAAGAGTACATACACCCCTACATTTGTCTGATCGATGGGAATTTGGACAGCAACAGGCCGCCGTTCCTGAAGCCATTCGATGACAGCATACACGACAAAGGTAGACTTTCCTGTGTTTATGAGAGACATGTAAGTCAAATGCAGAGTACAGTATCCTGACTGTATATTACCTATACCAGGTTGTCCAATGATGCTGGCACCTGCCTTGTAGGGACCACCACGATCTTGGAGCTTGAAGGTAGTGAAAGCCTCAAGGTATTCTTGAAAAACCACTAGTTCTTCTTTCTTTAAAGTCTTGCAGAAGTACTGAACTACACTAATATGTTTGTGGAGTGTGATGTGTTTCACAACACATCCTGTAAATGGATGGCGGGATGACTTGTTGAACATGGTGCTATTGCCCCAGTTGAAGTCATCTATACATGTGGAGTTAAGTTATCTATACAATGTATCACTTCATGACATACATGTGGAATGTAATGTTTCTACATAAGTGATGGAAAGATTGTTCCTATATAGATAAGAGTCTGGATCTATATAGAGATTTTCTACTCCCAAGCCCATAGAAGTGTACTACAGACCCACATGATGATTAAATCCTTTTGAAGATAGACTCACTCAATGGAGGTACAATAAACTTGGATAGTAAAGAATAACTGAATTGAGTTTGTTACCATTCCTTGTAGTCCTTCGCTATTATTACAAGATACAAATTCAATCAGAACCACATTCACCTCTGCAATAAACTCATGGGAGTTTTGTTCACAATGTTTGGTGCAAGAGGTGGCAAGTTGTGCCACTTGATCAAAATCTCACTAGCAAGGTGGCTAGTGCATGCCTCCATTAGAGTTGACCATATGTTTATATTGTCTAACAGCAAAGAAGATAGATGACCTAAAGAAATATGTTTTAGACAGTTTGAAACTGAAACATTTGAAATCAAACATACCAGGTACATTGGAGTAATCCACTGTCATTGTTATAGTTGGAGAGTCAACCAATATGTCACTTTGGGTCATGAGAGACTCAAACTCTTCTGCTATGTTCATCCAGTGGAAGTTGAATATATTTGTCATGTCTGGTCAGATTGTCATTTTAGATCAAAATATGATTATTGATCAGTGCTCAGCTTTGTTTGGGCATGGAGATTGAAGTGGTGTGAACTCCAATGCATCATTCTGTGTGCTCTGATTTTGTGTTGCACTCAGAACACTCCCACACTTTGTGTCTGTCACAATTGCCCCATGGTTAGTTACTGCTGCTTCCTCTTCCACTACTGTTGGAACTTATCCTTCCCAGAAGATTATGACATGCCGAGTTAGCTAGCAACTCAGCAAGAGCTTTGATCTGCTAAGAGACTTGGTTGATGGATAATATATTGTTGGTACATTCTTTTATTGATCATATCACTTTTTTCAATTATAATTTACAGATAGATATGCATGTGTATGTGTAAATCTTGATCTAAATTGTATGTGTTATATCCAGATTGAATGTACTACTATTTGCACAGTCATTTGCTGTGTTCTGCTTTCTGTTGGCCTTAGTTCATGTAACATTCAAGTTGCCATGTAGCCAAGTCAAAAAGAAGATCAAGGATAATCTCATTATGAGGAGAAAGGAGCAGTCCTTCAAAGACCAGCATAGCACACTAGAAAACAAACATTTTTTTTTCAAACACATTCTGTGTAAACAGTCAGGCATACCTGGAGAAGATCCTCAAAGTCTTGCGCTGCAAGTTGCTTCATAGCTGAAGCATTTTGATAAAACACTCAGATGGTTCCATGTCCAAATGTGGGTATTGCTTGATACCTTTTACATGGTTACCTCGTGGATGTCTGACTTGGAAAGAGCACAATGATAACAAACATGATGAATACAACAACATGTTTTGCAATCCTCTTCCTCCATTACAGCCTCTTTTGTTACCATTGATGTCAAAACTGCATCCCGGGCATACCCAATTGCCTTGTCTACCTCCTCCTTTGAGAGAGTTTCCTGGAGGGTTGGTACGGCCCCAGTACGGGATGATGGCTTGTTCCAATGGTCAACCTTATTAATCCTATGTAGCCTTTAGCATATCATACATCTATAAATAAATCTCTTACCACAGAGGGACTGCAACAGATAGATCTGGTGACCAGAGACCTTGATTTGTATTTGGACCTGTAGATCTGGCTGGGGCTTACCAGAGAAATAGTTAATACATTAGACCATTGTGGTTGAAGCAATAGATCATATCATGCCCAGGCCAGCAACCCCTAGACTGAAATACATACTAGTATCAATGTACTGAAGACTGTTGGAGTGCCTCCCCTCTCCATACCTGGTGCTTCATCTCTTTGTCTGTCTTGCTTGCTGCCCAGTCCCACTACTCCTACATTCTCTAGTATCAACTCAGAGTATCTATTATTCAATCAGGTTTACAAAGTAAGTACTTCAAAGTACTCTATCTGCCAGGTGTGTTTTTTTGACTCAATAGGCTGTGACATTTGCCTTCAATGGCCAGATATGATCATCCTTTTCCTTATTTATGGCATACATCCTATCATATTGCATTTGGTAGTAATCAGAGAAGTGTCATAAAGTTGGTAGCATCAGTAGAGCATGGGTATTCATTGTAAGTTCAAAGTCTTAGATCAAATCATTGTTTACATGTAATAGGCATACATTGATCATCTTCTGGATAAAATCCAAGTATTATTGTTTAAAATACAGCTGAATGATGCTGACTTAATAGCACCAATATTCTGTTGTAGAGCCCAGTAGGTCTCTATGCATATAACCTCTCCTTTTCACACTTTCCAGAACCTCTTCCCATTGTACCTATCCCTGGTCCTCCCTTATATAGTCCAGACCTTTATTTCACAGTACCAATAGTCCTTTACACTTGGACTAGTAGCACCCTTTTCAACTGGTCACTGCTTGCCGCAGACCAGCGACTCTTCCTTTACCTTAGGTTTCTTTTTCTTTTTGTGTTGGTTTGTTTGGCCATCACTATATCTGCTTTCAATGTAGCTAGATAGTCTTGGGATATGCCTGGGACTATAAAGACTTTGTACTGGGTTTGAAAATATTATCTACAGATCCCATGCAGCTACTAGCACTTTTTGACTGCTCCTCCTCACCTCATAGCTCATCATGGAGCTTTCCTTGTCTTCATCGTCGCTGACACCACTGGACTACTATCAGTCATACCAGATTATGATTGGGTTGCTTATAATACCTCTAGACTACCATTAGACCCCTGTTCAATGTCCTCTCCTTCATCGACAAGATCCTCCAAACTCCCTGGACCTCTTTAGAGACAAGCTTATCACCAGGCAAACCCCTGACACATTTACATTCTAGCCAATAACCCATTAGCTGGACTTGTTGTTTCTACACCCGGGCTGTAATGATATATCTAATCCTGGCCAGGTCTAAAGTGCCACTGGGGTGCTAACTATGAGCAATGTAGAATACTGGCAGAACATCATAGGGCATATCTACTTTGGTCCTCCCTAGAGCCTCATATGCTTGAAAAGTCACTTGCATATCCCATGTGCCACAATCCATAGTATTTTTTTGGATGGGTGTAATCTGTAAATGGTGAATCTTAGCACTATGTTTTTCCTCTCTCAAGTCAACCAACTCTTTAGCATACTTCCAGAAACTCTTAGATTCCATGACAAAATTAACCAGCAGACACCCAAAGCACACCACTCTTGGATCCTGCAACTTGTTTAACAGTGCTTTAAAAATTCATGTACATGTATGTCCCTTTTGCAGGTTAAGATTAGTAGCAAAACAAGAAACGAGTAAACCAAATAGTGAAGAGGAAGAGAATAAACCACCCGCTAGAGTCACAGTAAATCATATTGTGAGTAGTAGTCTAAGCTTGCAAGTGTGCTCCAAAGTGCTGAATCTGGATTTCAACCAGGTCCAGAGTCAACTTATTGATGCAATGCTCTTGGAGACATCTGGCAGATCATGAGTATTGAGCATGGGACTTTGCCAAGTAACCTCTCAGTCTACCCCCAATTGGACTGAATATCTGGGTAAGTATCTCGATCTTCCATATGTCATGGTTTGCTCATCCACTATAGTTTGTTTACATGTGCTTGTAAACAATCTAGCTACTGAATAGTGGCTAGTATCCCTGGATTGTGTCATCCTTGTGGCCAAGCAGACCCTCACTGGGCATTACTCTTTGGAGCGGCTTGCTGGGTAAATATGGAAGTTGCCAGCAACTGCGCCAATGTTTTCCTGGCTTGCGTTCTCCTCTTGTCAACATTAATGGAATTCTTGGCCCAGCTGGTTAAATCAGAGACTGAGAAAGCGACACATCAAAATGTGCTTTGCTTTTATTCTGGCAAGCATTCAGCTTGCAAGAAAGCTGTGTTAGTAGCTGTTTACTCTCTCTGTGGGCCTGGTGCCTTTTTAACAAAGTCACAGGTTAAGACTCTAGGCCAAATGGTCCAATCTACCAGACGACCCTGCACCCGAGAAAGAAGTTATTGGGGAAGCTAAGCAGACCAGGGTTGCCATCACAATAGCCTATCCACTTAGCAACCATAGTAAGTTTTCAAGTTCTAGTCACCCTGGAAGAAAGCCTATTCTTTGATATTTTTTCCTGGCAGTCTTCCTAGATTTCGACGGGGATAGGCTAGCCGAAAAGGCCAAATCCTCTCAAGTCACTGTGGATACCTTGGCTCAGCTGGAATCTCTGAAAAAATTCCTCAATCTATCCAATTTGAGGAAAATAGATGAGCCCTGCACTGTGGTTGACAGACATGGCAAGGTTTTGCTCTGGTATCTTCCTGGAGCTATCTCCCCAGCTCAAGTGGTTTGTATTATCTTTTCTCTCTTCCTAATTTTGGGAACTAAATGAAGCCTCGCCAGATGGTTTGTAACCAGGCTCTAAATTGCCTTGGACCTCAACTGGGGAGGTCCATGCATTCTTCCAAAGACAGCGCTCTAGTGATGAGTCCATGCCAACTATATGATAATGAACAACTCAGAACTGTTGCTCTGTTGCTGATCCCTGCCTTCAAAGAAGGGCGATCACCACCCAAATGGGGCCACCCAGCCACCCCTTACCCCCCTTCTCACAGCGACTGGAGGTGCGTAGACCCTACAACCTACTTTGATGAGTACTATGGTCAAAACACTGCTGCATCGACCAGCTGTCCCAACATGGTTGAAGGAGAGGTTTGGGAACACTATTCAAGAATCTGATGGCCTGGCATTTGACCTCCATGTACAGGGTCCTGTCTGGCTACCTTGCGGAGTACTTCCCAGTGAAGGGAGGCTTCTTGGTCAAGCCCCAGGCCACGCTTCGGCCTGCAGCGGCTGAGTCTGCCAGTCTGGCGAGGAGAGTTGTGGAGGTGAGGGCGAGGATGGGGATGAGGGCAACAGGGGCAGTGAGAGTGAGGAGGGTGGGGGTGAAGAAAGTGATGGAGGAGAGAGGAGCAGCAAGGACGAGGGGGGG
>JBBPPY010000437.1:0-22695 GCA_038092195.1 Leccinum barrowsii
GGAAGTGGAGGTGGTGGACGACGGCCTCGTCGTATCGGCGGGCGTTGTCGTCGTGGTTTGACCTACCGGACTGGTCGATGTAGGCGACTCGGATGGGGTGGGGGTGGGTGTCGTTGGCGGGGTGGTGGGGGTTGTTGTTGTTGTGCTCGAAACGGGGGTCGGGGTCGTAGATGTGGCTGAGGAGGATGTAGATGATGAGTCAGTACTGGTGCTGGATGTGGAAGACGAAGACGAAGACGAAGACGATTGAGAGGAAGAAAGAGAAAGAGAAGTAGTACCCTGGCTCGAGGTCGTGTCCGCCGGTGGGGTGGAGCTTGGAGTCAAGCTCCCCGCGTTGGAGGACATGGGCGGGTGTCAGAAGAAATAAGAAAGAAGAAGAAAGAGGAAAAAGAGGAAGAGACGTAAAGGAGGAACGAAAAAAGGCTCGAAAGTCGGTGGCGTTGTGGCCGGTGCAATGACAGCAGCGACCCAACGTGGGGTAGGAGTACGTAGGAGGGTCGAACTTCGCGTTCGCGCGCAGCATCGCGCCAATCAATTTGAATAATCCTGTACTTGGTGGGAGAGATTCATCAAAACACGAGGGCCGGCCAGGGACTCGTTCCGACTAGGTAATCGAAGTCCCCCTCCCCCGGCCGCTCCCTTCCGAATCGCTGTCATAATCCAAGCCAACATCGTAACAAATCGCGAAGAAACGATAAGACTGAAATCATACACGTGTGGGACACTCACTGGACTGGCTGGACATCGCGGGACGAAGGAAGGAGCAAATGCAGGGAAAACTCGCACAAGTAAATTACTTAAGTTTCTTTAGCGCCCTTCGGCAACATGACAGGTGATATTTTGCTCCATTTTTTCACGGTCCAAGTCGCTGCGCACCGGACCTGCGTGCCCGTCGTGAGCTATTCTCGTCGTCTTGTCCCCGTGTATCATGTGGTGTGGTCCGAATACACCACCCATAATATGCATCACTTCCGTGAATCGATGAAACTCATAAATTATTGTCTGCCCACCACCGTTCTTTTCGCTCCTCGCTACCAGAAAATTTAGCGGTTTTCGCGGCCCTTTGTACGTACCTGCCGTTCCAAACAAACTCAGCTATCATGCGCTGCCTATTCTGCTAAGTGTTCTCCACATCATTAAATGGGTTATCTATCTCCCCCCAAGCGACGATTCACGAAGGCCTCATGTACAGCCTGCTCAGATCTGGGCGCAAGCTTACATAAGCCATCGATGCGGTGCGACCCGACTACCATTTTCAGCCCCGAGCGCTGAGGTACATCAAGGGACATTGTCAAAGTCTTTCACGCCAAATGACAGGCACAAGGCTTCCACCCTGCACAAGAAAACTTCACGATCGTCTGCGGCCAAAGCAGTGTAGATCATGCCAATCGCAATCATTGGGCCTGACTGACCCTGGGGCGATTTACATCGAGCGGGAGTATAGATTTTGAGACTCACTGCCCCCTGTCTCGCTCGCCGTTCCTGCCGCCCGGTACCTCTAGGAACTGTCTAGGAATATGATAAAAGCTCGGCGCTGGATTGTTTACAAAACAAGGCTAAATTGCAAGGGGGCCGCCATCGATCGGGCGAGGAAGCCTACTTTCTAGGCCTAGCCGGAACGAAGATATGTATAAAAAAGGCGGAACAACCAATGCACGGCGTAAAATTACGGGTCTGAGATCAAGAACACCACAGGTTGGCACGTCATTAGAGTGGCAATTCATCGTGAGAGCACTACAGATTCATATCGGGAGGCGCACCTAGTAAGAGGCACTGCTCGTTCCTGGGAGCTGGGAGGCGTAAACGGAGTCCAGGTGGGCGCGTATCAAAAATATTGGCAAGCATCATCCTGAACGAGTTCCGTGTATTTCCGCTGAACAACGCGATGAAAGGCCCCGATCTAGGTGGAAGCAGACGTTGTCTCGATGAATCACAAGTTTCTTATCACAGACATATTGCGTTGTAAATCGGGCCATGCAATTGCTTGGCTATTGGAAGCCACAACCATTGTGCCTGGCAGAAGTCAGGGTGAGAGACATATCACATGGGACGCACTTTTATCATTATCACAAATATTGAGCTGGAAACAAAGAAAATAGCCGAGATACGTTCTGACCGGTGCACACTAAAGCCACGCAGCCAGATGCGTGTTATGAGTCCAGCGCCGGTCACCATATAATTTACGGAATGGAACAAAGTCAGAGACGCCAGATCTATGGCGAAAGATCCAGACATGGCGCGTGTCCATTGTCGATGATTGTTTTCCCGAGCGTATCACTTGGGCTTTCAAGAATCCTCCCTGTCACTTTCTACCATCTCTCTCACCTTTTCATCCTGGAAGACTAGGACAAGACCCATGTAGACATCCAACAAAACGTGCAGCTGAATGGATGTATAAGATCAGGTGAAGTCCTCCACACTGGATCCTGGTCCAGACCTTCAACATTGTAGTGTGTTGAATGTAACAGAGGTGGGATTTTGTCCGCGACAAGGGTATACAACCGCGGACGCTGGCATCGCTTAGAAATCCACTTGGAAAGAGTGGCACACTGTGCTGCACTGCCTGTGATTAATGTAATTGTCGGCACCGAGGGACAAAATTCTCGCATTGCCGGTATCCGAATCGGAGGACATAGAGACTTGTTCCACCTCCAGGATAATTGATGATTGACTGAATAGGTTGGATAATGTCATCGACACGTTCCCCATAGCCCAGGAAGCACGTACCGCTTCCATGATGTACATCCATGTATGACGGAGAGGCTCTGAATCTTGGGCTTCCCTAACGGATTTGTTGCGGCCGTTCTCCGAGGTCCGAGGAAGAGGTGCCGACTGCGTGAACCCGCACAGGGACGGCGACGGGACTGGCCCACGGATCCGGACTTTCTCTGAACCGAATGCGTGATTGCGTTCGTGTTCATTGGCCTTCGAATGTGTGATTACATAGATGATGTCCTGTTCTGAACGAGTAAGTAAACCGCCCAACCAAAGCTTACCTAACAACTTGAAGCTCCCACCCCTTGAACAGTGCATTTTAAAGTGTTGGTGCCTTAGGCTGCCAAGTGCTCTGTAATCATGTCAAGAAAATGCAGCACAGCTCATGAAAATCCCTCTTGGGGGTTGTGCTTGTCCTCGGCCCCTCGTACCTCAACATCTCGGCTCGTGTATAACTTGTTGAGCTCCTCTGTCAATCTGAAGCTTGCTCACTGTCCCCCCTCCAATATCGTTTTCTTCGCTTATATCCACTACCTGTGAGTCTATCGAACGTGTTAATGCGCATTTATAGTTATGCAGACCACTGGTTTATTTCACCACCGTTCGACGCCGATGTATCCGCGGGAGTAGCGTGACTCGGAGCACGCCCCGGAGGTGGTACATCCGTGTGGGAGGGGAAAACTCCAAGTTGGGCCATCACACTTGCCTGCCATGCCCGTCGGGTCCCCTTTATAAAGATCAGGATTGTAGCAGTGTTTGTGCCCCAAGTCCCCGACTCTAGTGAGCAAGCAAGTGATCTTAAAGCTCAGATGAAAACCATACCAGCGCCTTCCAGTACTAATTTGCCACTCATGCAAGGTGAGATCAGTGTGATAATTGCAGTGAGTGCCGTTACACAATGTTGTGCCGTTTTGTTTCCCGCCGTTTCCTTCGCTTTCGTTTGTGCGTTTGTGCTCGACAGTTTTTTATTCATCTTGCTCGCCTGGGGGGTCTCCTGACCTTCTATCTTATCCTGGTGCATCTGTTCCCTCGTTGTGCCACTTGTATTAAGGCCGAGTGCTCAAGGAAGCCCCCCCTAAAAATAGTTATCCATTATCTGTCGGGATCTCTCAACCCCCGGCCATTATCTGATACACAGCTGCGACATGTCGTTGAAGCGTGCATCGTGGCTTATCATCCATACAAGACGGTAAGACTGCAGATGCGCCCGAACCCTAGGTTCATGTCGCCGTTGCGGGAAGCGGAACTGAAATTGCGCGGTCGTTCTTCCGAGTTCTTGTCTATGACGTCTCTGCCCAGCAAGAAAGACGAACTATCGGCACTCTTTCAGGAGGATCAAGCGCACGATGCCAACCAGTAGTGGTATTTTATCGGGAGACACCACTGACGAATGCGTCTCAAACGCCCCTTTTCAATATCTGATAACGATAAGGGAGATACTCTCATTGAATCAAATGACCATAGATGGAACGGCTACCATGCATGGTTACTATCGTGCTCTTTTGGGCAACTTGCCAGGGATATCTTCCACTTATTACAACATCAGGCGCCGTCGGTATTCATATATTGTACGTATTCACGACGCTTTCACTGACGTTGATTTTTCAATCGCTACATCCGGCAGGTAGATACTGTGTCGTAGACATACTTTGTTGACGATAGAACGTCCTTGATGTTACGATCGGCATTCTTTGCCCCGTTCGACTCGCCATCAAGCTCGCCGAGTTGACCAAAAGGCAAGAATACAGAATCAAACAAAATGTAGAATCTGGACCGCCCCGAGGCCTAAACTCCTATAACTTGCTGGCAACTGGCTGCTGCATGAGATGGGAAAACCCCATTGTTCACACTGGCACTTGAAATAAATCGCCATGACTCAGAAATCTGTTCACGTCGTCGAATATGAATTAATACACTAGCCCCTCGTCTTCAGAGCAATCCGCTTCGTCGTCATCCTTGCAATCGCTTATCCAAACATACGATCCACTTGCACCATTTCGGTACACTTCAGCTAAAACGCTGCACAAGCGCGTGCCAAACGATGACGTGAGGAAGATTAAAGTAATCATGAGAGGGAAATACTCACAGTCTGAATCGTGTGTCGATTTCTTCATTGTCACCGGCGCCCCAAGCTTCGGCGACGATCGATGACAATTTGGACCATCTGCTTGAGAGTGTACGAGGACCCAGCGCCAGTATCGGGGTCGATAAACATGATTGGGTAGCTGGGATCGTTATATGTGATATATCCGTGTGGATTTGTGAGTTTCATGTTGCGGGCAGCAGTACACCCTTGCTCTATGCTGCCAGGGTGGTATTCATTAGCACATGTCGTTGCAGATTGCGATTGATCACTCAAGTACTCACCGTAGCAGTGTGTGTTCATTGGTGATACTGCGTACGAGCTGCTTGAAATGTCTCATGTCATTTGTCACAGCAAAAAAGCGAGCAGAGGAAGGAGGCGTGTATGTTGTTACAACCGCAAACCCCTCCATATTGTGTCCATTATCAAGATAAACGCGGATGTGTTTGAACCGGTATCCTGGAGTGGGTAACCCGGCCTGACCGGCTTTCTGATAGATTCTTTGAAGTTTCGCATGTTTATCCTTGGAGGTGAAGATCCTCCAGGCCTCATAGTTGATATAGATATGCCAGATACTACCTCCCTTCCAACTCGTGTGAGTTGGGGGCCAACACAAGGGATATGTGCGAACAAAGTTTGCGTTGTCAGTGTATGCAAACGAGACAGGCGTGGGTTTCATCGTATGTGACACTAAAAGCGGTCAGAAAGAGACATAGATGATAACCCGAAGGACTTCACCAAGATGAGGAGTGTTGATGGTCGAGGAGAGGATTGTAGGCGACTTGAGCGACCCATATATGCAGAAGGATGGCTAGCGTCAATTCTTCGAGTCATACATGCCACAAGGCGCTCGAGACGGCTGCGCATCACTATCAATTCTGAGACCCGTATATTTTTGTAGGTGGAGGAATACAGATAGGGGCTCAAGAGACCTAGGAGTTGAAGTCCTTCTTCATAACGGACTCGATGGCACTTTCTGCAAAAGACCTTGTTAGTTTCACTTGTGGATCGGATTCGATGCAATAAAAAATCCAATTACAACGGGCAGTGTCAGCGCCGAGAGTCAGAGCTGTACCTGACCTGGAACATGAGAATTTGATAAGATACGAATCGCGTAGCGCGCGAACTTGATCAGGGATCCGGGGAGCTAACTGGTCGCCCTAGGTACCAACTTGCGATGACAGTGGCTCAAGTGTTGCATCACTTGAATAAGATGCGGCACTGCATCTACTCCACCGGACGAGAAATAGATAATCTATATTTATGCACCGGTCGACCCCTAAAAACTCTGTGGAACAATCAAACGAATCACCCAACACATATTAACACCTACTAATCTGGGACGGAATTCACTTACCTGTGTCAGTTCGTATCACAGCCGTGTACATGCTTGGACATTATGTACTCTACAGGGCAGCCGAATTGAATCGGCCAGCGTAGATGGAGACAGTTCTGTCGCCGAACTGCAAGTCATCAGTATACTTACTGAACAGAAAGAGAAAAGTATAACTGCGACACGACAAGAAGTTGGGGCCATTGACTCAGACAGGTCACACTTGCAATTCGACATGTTCGACACTAGGGGCCGGCTTCGCCGACTGGAGCCATGCTTGTGGTGGACCAGATCGAATTCTTGTCATGGGCAGGTGGCAGCCCACTGCCATCTAAATCCTAATGTTCCCTTCACCCAGTGAAGAAATTTTGAACCCAGCTGTTGGCTAAAATACAAAGAAAGGACGGATACCTAAGTTTGAACAAGATATCATGAATCATGATGCAGGTGATTGGATGTCATGTGGCTTACCTCAACGTTCACAATCAAATGCTGTGTAACATCCAGTTACATCAACTTCGTGAACAAAACATTGATGCATCAATAATTGAATTCTACCCTCCCGTTGCTGATCTACTGTACTCCCATGGTAAATGACAAAAATGTCCCCAAGGTCCTTGCTGCAGGATATCTGAAGCCCATCCAAACTTCTAGGACATTGTTAGTGCTAGCGTACAAGGTTGATGACGTTTGTCATACATACTACATTTCTGTACAACTTATACCCCAGTTAACTCTCTTAGAAAATCTGCAAACCAGACAAGTCATCAAAACATATATCACCTCCGGATCTGAGGTCACTCACCCCGCGTGAGTTCATATGCTGCAAACGTGCATCCAGCAGCTGGTATACTGCACTCGACACGTTCACCTCTGCTCAATAGTGATCACGATCATAATGGAACTCACGTTCGGAGAACTGCGATAGTGGAGACGTCGAGTTGTTTGACATGAACTAGCGAGACGAAATAGATGCACACTCACGCGACGGACTCAACCCCTTGAACAGTCCTTTTCTAGAAAAGGCAGCCATATCGAATGAGCAAAAGAGAAAGATCGACGGAGTGAAACTTACAATCCGCTTTCGGCGACGACCGCCCGGAGTTCTTGGTTGATATATGTCCATGGACGTGATGTCGGGGGTGTGGGTCGTAACTGAACACGGGATTTGATGACATCTGTAAGACAGAAAAGTTAGGGTATGGCTGGACGGGAACAAGAAAGCGTACCGAGAGGATAACACGAAAGCCAGTATGCGATCTAGCGTGACGGATTTCAGTGAGATCAGGGGTATAAATGGCATGCACTGTTCACGAACCCCTCCGGTTGAACCGCTGGCAAGAAGTGCCCATACAGGAATTTGTTGACCATATATTTGTTGAAATCTTCGCTTCGAAAACTCAAAGCCTTGGCACGGTGAGGATCAGGAAGGGGTAGTATGCGACAATGGAGAGTTGAGGATTGTATATTAATAGCTGTTGTAGAACGCACGACAAGAGCGGTACTCACCTGCGTAGAAGCTGGTTGCGAAAACGAGCAACGATTAGTATCAGAAATTGAAGACAATGCATTACCTACCCTGCATATGCAGGAATTTCTCTTGCAACAGTAATCTAAAAACGACATATCCCGGTCAGAAAAACGTTCATCCTATGATAGAGCACAGACAAAATATCATCTCCGCCGCTTCATACACACGCTAACGTCGACAAAAATAGTCGTGGACGCTCCACGAATGGAGATCCAACCAATAACGGAACAGAACTTACCCAGTAACCTCTCATGATCCCTCTCGTAAAACCCCATTCCCTCCACATCTCCCTTGCAACGTCCCGGAGTCGTTTATCGCCCGCAGAACCGTACTGGCCTTGCATCCTTACTTTGAACATTTCGACTGGGAAGTCCAACGTCAGGAGTTTAGATGAGTAGGGCCGGGTTCGATTCACCAGGGCTGGCTAGAATGGCGTTCATAGCACCTGCCATGCCGCCTGCGAGAGCAACTTGTTGTATGCTCAGTTCCGGGAAAGGGGAAATTAATCGTCTCGATGCGGCGTATGAGGCGAAGAGGAGAGAATTCACTCCGGCGATACCAAGAAGCGGGCTGGCCATGCCTGTCGTGGTATATACGTTTGGATAAGAACGGGCGTCGCAACACGTGACGAGAGAATTGCGATAGTCGATCCGGATGGATGGATGGAATGAGGGGTAAGTAGATGTCGATGGAGATGATGTCGGGTGCGAACCTTTGTACAATGCTAACAATCCTTCCTTTCGTGTTGTCTGAACCAGGATATCCATGGGCCCTTTCTACCCTCCATAAGCGCTTCGACAAAACGCCGAATACAAAATATAGGCGACTCACAAACATTCCTTCTGTGTTGCCAGCGTAACGCGTGTCAAGTTGGGAATCAACATGGTAAAGAGAGGAGCATGGACGAACTTGGGGCAATCTGTGCACGTGTCTTGATGGTATCGAGTGGTTGGCCGACGAGTACCTGTGCTGCGCCTCCGAAGCTGCCCGCGACGAGATCGTTGGTGGTGGAGGTATATGGACTGGACATGATGCAGACGAGTGTGTGGAGTTACCTGGCGAAACAACCGAACCTGAGCAGTTTTAAAAGGTACGTAATATATTGTGGAACACGTATCATTTCTCGGCGATAATAATATTGATCGCGGAGATGTCGTCATCATGGCATCAGATTGCGCTCTCTGATGCAACGACTTTCCCCAGGCCTTCCCACCGCTGCTCGAGGCTCGAGGCCACTACTACTCGGGTAGCGGACATCGCCGAGTGGCGGTGACAATAAAGACCACCAACTTTAGCGGGGAAACATTTGTAAGTGAATGACGTCATCCGGTCCGACCGGACAGCTAAAATAACTCATGCTGATTCGCCGAAATTAATAACAGGGCCCGGGGGCGTTTCGGTTGTAGAACAAACTCTGACATTGTTTGCATCTTCCTTCGTTAATATTTGGCTTATCCACTGCTAGTACTATGTACTTGAAATTGTGGCACAAAGCTAGCTCGGACAAATATTCTCCCAAAGTCAACTTCGGGCTACCATAAATATCGTCCCCCCACATGCTTCCACGGTTCTCTCAGCTCGCACACTTTCAAACTCAAACGAACATCCAGCTTGACTCGCTGAAATGGCTTCCTGCGGTCAGCTACCAACGACGCAGAAAGCGTGGATAGTTGTGAAGCAAGGCGCACCTCGTGACGCCATAGCGTTCAAGACGGACGTTCCAGTCCCGAAGCCAAGGCCGGGCGAAGTGCTTGTAAGGGTATGTGCTGCAGCACTTAATCCTGTGTGCGTATCTCTCCTTTTTCTCTGCTCTCCTTCTCGTTCTCACCATGTCCTTCTGGAAAAAAATGTTGCATTGTGGTTGCACGACCACAGTGGTTGGAAAATCATGGGCGCAGTGCCGAACATGTTGTCGAGACGACCCCACGCTGCGGAGCACGACCTTGCAGGTGTGATCGTCGACGCGAATCATACGTCGTTTTCCAACGGCAATGAAGTCATCGGTTTCATTCCCGTTTGTGAGTTGAGAGTTCCATGTAGTCGTCCGTTCTTTCATGAGCTGATCCCGAGTCTACAGCTCTCCAGTTCAGCTCACGCCAAGGCGCACTCGCTGAATACGTCACGCTCCCCGAGGACAACGTTGTACTGAAACCGGCCAAGCTCTCCTGGGAAGAAGCTGCGGCACTTCCGCTCGCTGCGCTGACGGCCATCCAATCCCTCCGTCTGGGCGGCTACGATCCCGCGCGTGTCGCGGGTGACAACGCCAGTTCGTCACCCAGTGATGGGGACCCAATCTTCGTCAACGGCGGCTCTACCTCCGTGGGCATTTACGCGATACAGCTCGCCAAGGCTCTCTCACTCCGAGTCACTGCCTCTGCCTCTGCGCGGAACGAAAGCTTTGTGCGCAAGGTTGGAGCGGACGTATTTCTTGATTACACTGCGCAACCTATCACTGAGCAACTGTCGGCTGACACGCCGATTCCTCGGTTTGGCATGGTTCTTGACGCAGCGGGGTCGTCGGACACAGCATTGTACATCAAATCGGAGGCATACTTGAAGAAGGGTGGCGTATACGTGACTACGGGACCTTGGGCGGGCAAAGAAGGATGGTTGGGTTTGTTGGGTCAGTGGACGGGTGCGATTTTAAGGCCCTCTTTTTTGGGAGGTGTATCGACGACATGGAGGTAAGTTCTATACGTTGATGGGTAAATCATGCAGCGTTCGCTGATCTTCGTTATATACTTTTCCCTACAGGATGGTCAATGTAAAGAATAGCAAGGAGGATATGAAGATATTATGTACGTTGATCGAAAGAGGTGGGTTCTGTGATCCTGGTTGCATATGGTTGTCGAACTAAATGGAATAGGTGTGCTCCGTCCCTATGTCGATTCGACATATGACTTAGGGTCGGTGCTGGATGCATATGATAGGATATTGACGGGCCGGGCGACGGGAAAGGTAGTTGTCAAGATCGAGTGACGTAGTCTAAGAGGATGAGAAACTCACTATATTGGTCCACTCAATCATTTGCTCGTACATGACGTCTACCTTGAGCAGGGTCCGTGCCGGGAATGTTCACAAGGTTTCACATTATCATCCGACAAAGCTCCCGCTTGCTGCGGGTTAGTCTGAGAAAACCTCAATCGATTATTTACTTGATGACGTCCGTAGCCTGCAACCGCCGAGTGGCAGGCTTTCAAGTTCATCGTTCCGAGGTACTGGAATAGGCGGAAGAAATCATCACCTGACCCATTCGTCGTTCCTATGCAGTAGTACGTTTCCCTGCCTGAGCCAACCGGCGTAGAATCGGTCCTCAGTCACCAGTCATCGCACAGGTGGTGACCCGGATTGTGAAGTGCAATTTAACTGATCCATACGAGCTGAGTAAAACGACGGTCGAGATGAGCTGACGCACGGCATGTTTAGAAAGCTGCACCGATGCCGACTTTCCGCACCATCGTGTGCGTTCGGAATACTTCACAAGTATGTGACAACATTGAACTCGGATCCGGTCAAGACATACCTCAATGCTGGCCGCACAGTAACGCCGTTCTCCCACTTATCCAAGCGCGGCATCGTAATTTTCTGCAGGATGACGTTGATTGGATTGGTTGTAGCCGTCGTTGGTGGTGCTCTGAGAGTCGGAGAGAGTATGCGAATTCGAGGTCCATCATCGCGCGCCAAGATGGTGGTCATGGGACCCAGGTCTACATAGTAGATCCCGTCGAGATACCGCCGCCTACACGTCAATAGCGTTGACATGAACGGGTGTAACAGTTTTTGTTTAAATACCTTTTCATCCGTTTTGGGTTCTGCTTGTAGCATGAAGGGATATACAGCTGATACGCAGATACAATGCAAGTGAACTTCAAGGCTTTCTTCTACACGTTGTCGATCTTGCACGTCTGCGGTACATTTGCCGGTATCGATGCAGGCGAAACGCTGAAACATGATGCATGGCCCGCGACTCAGCACATCCTTGGCAAGTCGACTGAAATGTGTTATGTGCGCTGGGGCGCATAATCAAGGTTTACTTGCACCCGGCGTGGACATACCTAGAACTTTTATGGTCAATTGACTGTAAACATATTGTTGGGATCAGCATAACCCAACTTCCCGCAGTCGAACCTATATTTCATTTCTGTATCAGCAATGTAGTTAGTTTTCATCGACAAAATTGAGCTCATGTCGAGGTTCCCTCAACAAGTCCAGATGTTAAATTGAGGAATATGGAACATTGGCACATGTAGGTTGATGCAAGTTGAAAGCTTCGGCTAGTCTGAAACAGCATCCCAATTGCTCGCCGGCCTGCCGGGACCTTGTCCGGCACGTGTCTAGCGACTGACCTTTTCCGCCGTCATCGACGTTCTGCTGGAAGTCAAAAACTGCGACTGCACCGCCACAAATTAGGACGCGCGACCCACTCGATCACAGACCAGTACGCGCAAATCGGCCTCGATCAATGTTGAAACGTTCAATCAATTCGATGGCGAGCCCCCGGGGCGCTTCTAATTTCAGATCTATGTACACAACTAATATCCGCGCGTTCGACCCACGACAATAAATAGACAAATAGAATCCCCCTCACCAGCGCACCGTACCCTCTCTCCCCCTTCTGCATCCTTGGCGCTCCCAAACCTATATATACCAAAACTTCCCTAGTGACCCCAATTACTCGATATCCGCGACCACAACGTCCACACACCCGTGCATTCGCCAATTATTATTCTCATCTCCGCTCTTCAAATAGCAAAACCGCCCTACCACCCCGTCGAACGACAGCGTCGAAAACGACGGCGGCCCATGCCCTCCACTTCCATTCTCGCCCTCGTGTTGGGCCCACAATGGCGGCGACGCCCGACCTACGACAGCTACACACTCTTTGCCCGTCGCGTCGATCGTAAAGTTTGTGAACCACGACCAGGGCGTCGACGGCCAAGCCGAGGGGTTCACATCATTCCCGACGACGTGGGTCCGGCAACAACCCCGCACGTATCCGTCCTCGGACGCCTCGATCAGGTACCCGCACGGCGACATGGACGGGTCGTACACCCCGCTGCGTACCGTAAACACCTCGCTCAGTCTGATGTCCATCAGCGGCGTTTTTCCGTTGGGGTCACGGCCTTCCGAACCAGACGCAGACGCAGACGGGAGTGCAAAATCGATGCACGAAAAACACAAATGTTCCCCCTCAGGTTGCAGCCGCAGAAACCTCAACTGCGTGACGCCCGCGGGGTCGACGATTGAGTTGCGAATCAGGACGAGGTTCGCCAGTCGGTCCGGAGCCATGCCCTCGTGGGAAAGACGGAGGATCCCGGATCCATTTTGGTTTTCGGCGTTCCTGCCGGTGCCGGTGCCAACCGTTTCCTGGTCGTTTTGAGAAGCAGGGAGAACAAAGGTTTGGACGAGGGTCGACTCTACCGCTGGAGACGAGGGCATCACAATTTGGTGCAGCGGGTAGGAGACGACAACGACGTGTGTGCTCGTGAGCAAAACTCGACGATGAGACATGAGATACTGGTGAGTTTCTATTCCGTCCTAGATTTTCGTTGGATTGTATGGTCAATACAATGGCAAATGATCCTAGGGAGGTGAAGGAGAGCACTCACAAGTCCGGAGGTAAATTCGGGAAATTCGTAAAAGATTCGGGTTCGGGTGTCGAAAATCAAATGTCGGCCCATGATGTAGAGGAAGGGGGTTTTGTCAGCGACGAGGCAGACGGATTGCCAAAAAAGCTTTGTAGGCACATCTATGGAGGCAGAATGAGAGGGATACCCAGATTCATCATGCACTTTGAATTCCAAAAGCTTCCTGTACAAAGACCATCGATCGTGAGTATAGGGGAGCATGTTCACAACTCAAACATCCCGCGTACCAAGGTGTACATAAGACCTCTTGGTTGACGTTCTTGCGGAGCACGACGTAGACTAGAAGACCGCCAGCAGACATGACGGAGCATGCATCCCAGGCTGTGATCAGCCCAGCGTCCTCCCACAGGACCTGCCGAGCGCGAGTCTCAATGTCGTAGAACACAATCTGCCTGTAGGATTCGAACGTGACGAGCCATCTACCCCCGATGATTCTGGGATGCCCGAGCGACGAGCTCTGAAGTCGTATCTGTGTGTTCGAAATGGTCCGAATGGGATGCGTGGTCCAGCACCTCGCCAGTCGCTCAGAGCGTATCAACGTTCGCTCGAGGAAACGGGCGGATTGCGACGGAAACGGGCCGGGAGGACGAGGCAGACGCGCGTTGGAGTAGATGATCTTCCAAATCAGGGGATCAAAGGTGATGTCATGGAACAGCTTTGCGACCTATTTCGACAAGGAAATCATTAGCAATCGCATCAGTTAGATCTCATAACAGAGGAAAGTGGCAGGAGCAAAAAATAGCTCGGCCAAAAGCTTTTTAAAACTCTTACCAATCGCAAATGTACGACATCGCGTGGTCCGAGGAAGCACAGGATGCGAGAAACGAGCTCTGCTGGAAGGGAATCGAATCTCCGTGGTTCCGAGCTGCTATGGCGAAGCGATGTCAAAGCTACCGGAGGCGTCCTGGGGGACATAGCTCGAAACTTTGTTTATATGAAAAAGGCTCAAGTTGAAAATTTTCCAAGGCTGGGACTTGGGAATTTCGTGACTGAGTCAGTCAAGCAGTGCTCTACCGTAAACCCCTGCCACGCCGAAACCGTCATGATGCTTATACAGCGGGTCTTCGAGCCCCGCGGAGAAACGTTGCTCCGAGGACGGTGTTGCGGCCGACGAGCTCGAGCTCAGGTTGCTCATAGTATTAACAACATGGACGATGGATGATTTTTAGACACCATTCTGATGACAAGCGTTTTGCCGTGCGATCGGTAAACGGATTCAGATACTTCATCGAAGCTGGCCGGAATCGGATGAACTCGGCGGTGAGTTCGTGTGATGTCGAAGTTGAAGCTGCTGGAAGGACTCGGATCGACCCTGGGAACTTTCACACCCTATGAAGTATCGGCACTTGCCGGTCCGGTCCGATTGAATGATAGCTCCGCCTTCTGTTTGCGAAAAGTTTGGCAACCCCTTCAAGGACCTCCACGGGGGCTACACAGGCCCATAATTAAGTAGGTCTGCCACACGCCGGTGAAGTTCTCGTATTGGGAATAGACTTATTGCCGGCCAGCTATCCGACGGATCACCACCTTGAACTTCGAAGCCCTTGCCAAGGCACACTGATCGGGCCCACCACCCCACGAGTCTCACACGAGTCACGTCAGTCGCACCTCTGCTCTAATTTATAGCACCTTCAATGTTGGTACATAGTCCCGGTCCGCGTAGACCCGCTCTGTCGCTACCAAGTTATCGCGACGGCACTGAATGCATCGGTCAATCTTCCTGACACTGTGGCAGCACCCTTTTTTGGTCACTCCAACCCCTTTGATTTCATTTACGATGGCCTGCTGATATACAGACTCCCTGGAAGTTCCTGATAGAGCGCGATCATAAGCCAACGATAAGTAACGTGTATCATGCATAAGAACCCTTGCCCACATCCTTCCCTTCTCCATCTTATATTTGACGTACTGCCAGTGGGTCGCATACCGCCCCTCGTACGTTTTCCCCGCCAAAAGAAAAACCTTGTCAATAGATCACTTCATCGTCGTGCCAGTTTCGAAATCCCATCAAGCCCTATCCGACGGATCGCCTCTTCGAACTTCGAAGCCCTTGCCAAGGCACACTGATCGGACGCACCACCCCACGAGTCTCACACGAGTCGCGTCATTCGCACTTCTGCCCCAATTTATAGTACCTTCAATGTTGGTACATAGTCCCGGGCCGCGTCAACCCGCTCTGTAGTCACCAAGTTATCGCGACGGCACTCACCGATCAACCTTTCTGACACTGTGGCACCCTTTTTTGGTCACTCCAACCCATTTGATTTCATTTACGATGGCCTGCTGGTATACAGACTCCCTGGAAGATTCTGATAGAGCGAGCCAACGATAATAGTACCGTGTATTATGAATAGATAGCACGTACGGAACGTGTACCAGTTCAACTGTATACATAAGAACCCTTGCCCACATCCTTTTCTTCTCCATCTTCTATTCGACGCGCTGTCAGTGGGGTACAGAGGCTTCAAGGACCGCATACCGCCTCTCGTATGTTTTCCCCACCAACAGAAAGAGCTTGTCAATAGATTACTTCATCGTCGTGCCAGTTTCGACATCCCATCAATCCAGATGCCGATTCGGGCAACGACGATCAAGTGATCTAAAAACGTACGTGGTCGGTGTCACGGTATGGGTCCGGGTCTGTCAACGTTGTCAACCCTCACATGCACAGGTGAGTATTCGTCTCCGCCTCGACTCACTTAGAACTTCCTGTCTGTGGATCGGGCACATATCGGATATCGGGGTGTCAAGTGCGGAGAGCTCGCTGGTACTAGTTCCGAAGCCATCGGTACATATGTCGATCGTCCTGCGTGTAAGCCCCACTGGCATACTGGCCATCACGTGCACAGTAGTAAATATAGCTCGCCGCGTACCATAGATAGATAGCCGCCCCTGTATAGAGCGCGTCCTGGAGGGCCACCGTACCAAGCAAGGTCCACATGCATTCTGTCCAAGAGCCCGAGTCATCCAAAAATCTATCAATCGGCCCCCACGCGCGGATCTCCGCACGACTCACTTCGACATATTTTAGACCGCGAGCGACACTACTTGCCACCTCCGCTGGATCCCCGCATCCCGCGGCCTGCGAATTTCGTCCAAGGATAGAGGCCTCAAGTACTTCGTCGACAACCCTAGGATGATATGCACACGTGAACGAAGTACCCGGCCGCCTCTCAAGATCTCACGGCTGCATATACTTACCTTTGGCAACACGAACCGCCGGCGTCCGACGACGAATACAAAGTCGAGATCGCGTAGTCTACCATTAGTTTGGAAGAACACAACCGTTCAGTTTATGCAGAGTTCGGTACGGACGTGCCAGAGCCATGGTGCATGGTCATACGACATATAAAGATAAAAGGAAGACTGGAGACCTAGTGGGAGGAACACGGCAACGCGGCCTGACCTCTATGAAGATGCCTCCTTTGACATTAATCTAAAGTTGGGCCATCGAGGCTCGCATACTACCCGTGTACATCCTCCCACGTCGTTGGCGACCGTAGCGCCGATTATAGCACCGTACGTACGCATCGAGGGGCTAAAAAAGAGGGAAGAACTCGAGCACCGATGCGATGGGGTGGGGGTGAGAAGAGGGAATGAGGATCGTGATGCATGTACATACTGTCTATAGGTACCATAACTGTATATACGTATGAATGAGTAAATGAGTGTATGGGCGAGCGAGCATACATTGAACAAAGGACGTCTGACATCCCAGCTCATATACAACAAAAAAGAGAAAGAAAAGGCGTCCGAGGAGCGTCCGTGTCCAGCATGATGGTGACAACAGTCCACGAGGGGCAAGAACGAATGAGATGGAAGTAGTTAAAAAGAACAATGCACCGGCAGTAGTATCCATGGCCAATCGAGGAACAAAATATTGAGAACAACAATGGAGTGGTATCGCCGAGAGCGATAGAGTTCAGATGAAGAGACAACATGCGAGTCGGAGCGAACGAATAAGCAAACATAAACGACGATCGGGCCCAGATGCGATAATGTAGAATAAAAAACGTCAAATGCCTGCACAAAGTGTCTCAGTCATAACACACGATCGAAAGCAAAAGCGGAACTCACATGCGAGATAGAGCAACGCGTGTGCTTACACCAGCGACCCAAATGCTCTACGAAGCGTTCCCATTCCGGCGCGACCCCGGCTGTGCCAACGGACTCGACCGTACAGTTCCCGTTCCACCCATACCAGCAGCGTCCAACAATGCCGCGTTCGACGCGTTCGACACGGTCCTCGAATGGATCTGCCCGTCCGTCTCCACCATGGACCCACGGTACATGGACGACACCGACTGCGCCGAAAAATGATGATGCGACTCCGCCTCCACGGTAGAGTACGCGGGTGGACCCATCACATCGTCCACGATCCTCCCAAGATCGACCTCGATCTGGTCCGACCTCGCCGTCGTGAGCGTGTTCATCAGCCGTGCATGCTCGTCGTGTGGAGGGGTACCAGTGGCTGTGAACGCCGGAGCGGCCCCCGTGGGTGCGTCCCACGGCGTCTCGTAATTTGTATACCCGCGCTGCGGTAGTGCAGCCAGTGGGGGTGGTGCAAGGTCGAGGTCGTCCTCGCCATCGAGCAAGTTGGCGCGCGTATACGCCTGATTCTGCTTGCGCGTGATGCGGTCAATAAAGTCGAGTTGCTTGAAGCGTTTTCGGCGGGCGCAAAAGGCGAAAGTGAGGATGATGATGATGAGTGCAGCGCCGCCGGCTGCGGAGCCACCGATGATGGCACTGCGTTCGCTGGAGGACGAGGTGGTAGATTCGGATATGGTGGTCGGAATGGTGGTTGAGATCTGTGGGAATGAGGTGCGGAAGTGAATGGAAAGGGAAAAGGCGACGTACGACGGATGGAGAACCATTGACGTAGACAGTGTACGAGGTGGTGATGGTCGTTGGTGTACCGTGCAGCGAAGACGATGACGAAGGAGGCTGTGTTGTGCTTGAGAATGGGACAGGGGACGACGAGGTTTGGGAAGACGTAGTGTCGGAAGGGGTAGACGAGGAAGTGGAAGTGGAAGAGGGTGTAGTATGGCTCGAAGTGGTCGTAGTACTAGTGCGGTCACTGGCGGGAGAGATCGGAATGGACTGTGAAGTGCTGCTGCGGGGCAAACGGGCATGTTAGGACGAGTGTGGAGAAGAGAGGGCTGGATTACCTTGACGTTGTTGTCGAACTCGACGTAAACTGAGGCGTTTGGATCGTCGAGCTCTGTGATGATGATGAGGAGGAGGTCACCGAGGTCAAGCCAGAGGTCTAGACAAGTGAGCGACTGTACTGTGATGGATGTAAGATTCATACCAGTGAGTTTACGATGCTAGGAAGGCTCGTCAAGGGTGTCTGACGAGGAAGGAGATGACGAGCCATGCCAGGGCACCGCAAGATGAAAATTCTTGGCAAACGCGTGCACTCCACTCTAGTAAATTATGAAAAACACCTTCCGTCGGAGGGTGCCGCACAGTTAATTTTAACACGATAGTATTTGTGCATTCTAACTACGAAATTCCCTATGAACATGTAAAGAACCAGTCCACAGATTGTCCTGCAGTGTCGAACGAGCGACTGGAAGACTTGACAGTATCGGCAATGTCCGACAGAGACAAGAGAGGTGAAACAACCTCGTTTAGCACAAAGCGAGTCACCAATACGCGCAAGATGTTCCACTGGGATCCTGCTCAACCATCCAACCAGCCAGAATCAATATCATCTGGAACCATTGTCGCGGTACAAGTGCTTTCCGAGCCCAAATTCGAGTCTCCGAGTGTCTGCTGCACAGATCACAAAACCTAAGCATGCCGAGTTTTCTCGGCTCAGTCTGCTGCTTTGCCTATGGATAGATCGTAAGTAGAATTGGAGAGAACTGTCTCAACGTACACCTTGTGGCTCCATAAGAGCCCATTGACGCACTTGGACTTGATTGATCAAAATCGATGTGATCTGTCAAAAATGTCACTGCCAAATAATTTATGTTGGCAGGAAATGTCAATAAAGGGTACATTGCACTTTCTCACCGATTCAGAGCCCACGCTCATATGTGAACCCACGGAGCGCGTTGATTTTAATTTTACGACGGCCATGAGACACTCAGACTACTACGTCCCTCTCTCAAGTCCCTCTACCCGACGCCGCCTTTGTCGATGGCGCATCCTCCTCTACATCGCATGTACATTCTTCTTCGTTTCACTAATATTCCTCACACACGGAATTCCCCCGCCCTACGACAACATCCGTGCATTCGAGCGCCGTCTTCCTCAGCACTCTCTCACATACCCCGACGGTCCTACACCGCGGTACCTCAGGTTCCCCGGCCACCTCTGGGGACACGGCCTTAACAATGTCCTTCAAGAAGCGTGCGTGCTCTCCGCCTGGACCACCCCTAACATGCGTTAATCCCCTTTGCAGTCTGCTTATGTCATACCTCGCCTATGTCTCCAACGTCTCCTTTGTCTTTGAAGACTATACCTGGTCGCATGGTTATCTCCCGTGGACACTGTACGGCTTCGCTCTCCGTCCCACGCGCTTGCCCATCAATGCCATCATATCCGGCCCAACCGCAGGTGGTCCCATGCAGGGTGCACCGCTCGCCGTCAGTGCCAAGTTCTACGAAAGCGTCTGCTCTGGTCCAAACATCACTCGTCACGTCATCTCCGCTGCCAATGCACCCAAAGACGCAGACGGCACCGTCTTGATCGATTGGTGGAGATCCCAAATCGCCCCCCTCCACACCCAGTGCATCGAGATTGACGCAGAACCTCAAGACCTCTTCGACATGAAGTAAGCACTCTTTCGCACCACTGCCAACCAGCTCACCATCCCAGCTTCTTTGGCGGGCCGCACTTCCTCGCTCTCTTTGAGCCCCTCGCGACTTCGCCCATCCTCCGCGACTTTACATGGTCCCCGCTCGTCCAGTCTGCCATAGCCCGCAACTTTGCACTCCTCCAGCCCCGCTCCGCCAAGGACATATTTGCCCCGTCCGACACCCCTGAAGCCACCCTCGACGGCCTCGTCGCGCTCCACCTCCGCCGCGGTGACTACGTCCGCCACTGCCCGAACCTCGCCAACTGGGGCGCCCTTTACATGGGCATGAACCAACACTCTTTACTCTCGGACCGTTTCGACCCATATGACGTCAACGATGCGAACCCTACCAGTGACGCAAAGCTCGCATATTACCTGTCACACTGCTACCCGAGCACCCCCGAGCTCGTTGCTCGCCTGCGCGCGGTGCGGGTCGCGCATCCCGGTCTGAGAAGGGTGTACGTCCTCTCGAACGGCTCGGTGCAGGAACTCGTGAGCGCGCTCCAGGAGGACGGATGGGAAGACGTGGCGAGCACGCGCGACCTCGTGCTCGATGGGGAGCAGTATCACGTGTCGATGGCGGTGGATATGGCCATTGCCGAGCGGGCCGAGGTCTTTGTCGGTAATGGCGTGCGTTTCTTTCATTCATTTTCTTGTCTGGTCGCTCATGCTCGCATCCGTCTAGTTCTCGAGTCTGACGTCTAATGTGGTCATGTTAAGATTGGCCAAGGGAATGGACCCCTCAAGCATACGGTTTTTATAGAACGCACGCATCGCCGCATCAAGTTTTTGCATCACGGAGGGACATTATATATAATCAATACCCACTCTCACTCGGGTAACCAGCGTTTTCTCTTTTGATACCGATTAAAGTCGTCGCATGCATGCATTTTCACGGACGTGACTTATACATGTCACTTTACATGTTAGATTCCTGTCGCAGACCTCCAGAATACATATTAGATGTTTGTATGCATATAATGCATATATACAATTCGCATACATACACGCGTTGACATAATGTTCGTCTTTTGATCGCAACCCACGGACTCAATGTTTCGAGACCCATTCATCTTTATCCTATCTACGAGAATCCGAGGGCAAAGCAAAAAACAAAGTACAAGTTGAATAATACAAAGCAAAGAAAGAGATGGGGAAAAAAGGGCAGCTCAACTTGCCCCCCACGACATCACCCCGGACCGATCCCCCATACCTCGAGCCCGACACACTCAAACGGCACATCCCTGGCTTTGACGCTCCGTACCACATTGTCATCGCCCTCGCCCCACGCATCACACAGTGGCGGATTGCCAAACGTCGGGCATGACGCCGAGGAGCCGTCCAAGAGCGACGCGTCGAGGTAGAGCCCATAGTGGCCGTCCCTAAATGTCCAGTCAGTCAGCTCGTGAGGGCAAGGAAAACCAAAGACTACGCACCCGCCTCCAAACGAGATGAACCCAGGCTCGCACAGCGCCACATACATGTTCGCGCCCGTCCACCCATACACCTCCAACCTGCCCTGCCGCTCCCCGTCCACCGGCGCACGATACCGCCACAGAAACCTGTGTATTCCCGTCGAACACACGGGTCAGCTCAATCCCAATCAAGAGAGAAAACACCCACGAATCACCAGACCCGTAATAACCTCCCCCCTTTTCGAGCCTGACCCCTTCGCTCAACCACGCCCCGAACACCCCGTCGCTCGCGTCCCGGATGATGAGCAACCCGCCCTGGGGCATCTCGCCCGGATGTGCGCGCGTCGGCACACGCGGCTCGCATCGAGCATACAGCGTGTTGAGCGAGATCCCGTGCTGGTCGAGCGAGTACAGGAGCGTCCATCGGCGCGGGAGTTTGGTCAGCGCGGGCAGGTGTGGCCGTATCTGCGTCTCTTTGTCAACATAATGGAAAAGAAATGGATGCGATGAAGAACGTACCAGATCGGCCAGTTCCTCCCTGAGCACTTTATCTGTCCCCTCCCGCCTCCCAATCAGTATCACACCCTTTCCCTTGCTACCCTGATGCTGATGGGGTTGACTGTGATGAGGAAGAGGAAGATGAAGATGACCAGATACATAATCCGCCCCGATACCCAACCCGACAGGATCGACCAGCCCGCGTTTCTCCTCCTCCGCAAGCTCGTCAGAGAACCCACGGTCCCAAGCACGGTCTCCCGCAAACCCCGGCGCGCCGCTAGGCGGGACGTACGGCGTCGCGGAGAACGGCGAACCGTGCGTCAGCGCTGAGGGCGTCGAGAAACGCGAAAAGGTGCTTGGCGCGGACGAAGGATACGATGTCGTCGTCGTCAGGGGCCCCGTAGACCGTGGTCGTCCCGATGGCAATAGTGATACCAGGCTTGAAGAGAGGCGGGAGAGCGTGGCATGCGCAGGGTTTGGAGGCGACGACGAAGGCAGTGGCGGGGAGGATGGGACCGATGCTACGCCTAATGCGGTCGCCGGGGTGGCGGTGGGACTGGTAGACAAGGATGTCGAGGGAAGCGACGCGGTCGAATCTTTGGGGGAGGATGTCGATGGGGGAGAGGCGCTACTGCTCAGACGCGGTGGGAGCGGGAGACGCGCG
>JBBPPY010000438.1:0-22646 GCA_038092195.1 Leccinum barrowsii
CTCCCGGAGTTGCGTCAATGGCATGGTGATCGTGCCGTCCTCCTCCTCGAACGTGTTGAACAGTGTGTTGCTCTGTGCACGATACAGGGAGCTCCGGCGGCCGTGCCCCAGCTCAAGCGGAGCAAGAAAAACTCGGACTATACAAGGAACGAACGACCGGCTTCAGTATTCTCCCCGGATCTCCATCTGAGAACCCATAACAAACAAAAAAGATGTAGCACGTACCAATACGACACCCAGTAGAACTTAGTGTGGTTTACTCTTGACAAGTACTTACTGTTTCTCAGCCGTAAATTGCCGCTGTTCGTCGTTACATAATCGCGCCAGGTTCTTCCGAGTCAAGCTTCAAGCTACAAGTCTGAGCGTCCTCGTTGAACGAACGGTTGATATCCCACCCACCCACTTAGTTCTTCGTCACAACGCCTCCCTTGCAAGTCAACTTCCGTTTCAACCCGTCTCGCGTACTCGCACGCCTACGCAACTGCAAACAATGATACAATCCCCTCCATCTCGTATGTGTGCGCCAAAAATAGCTACCGCGCACTCTCGTTTATGCAAACAAGTAGTGTGCCCTGAGTAGGTGGAGGTTAGATTGGGAAGAACTGGAGTTTCTGGTACAAAATGAGTCGTGAATCGGGTGTGCGGAACGCTAACTATCTGTAGGGGCAACTTGCGCACCTGCTCTAGGCATACTCAAGGCCCTCGATCCCCATCAGGAAACAACCCCTTCACAGACTCACCAAGATTAGTCCGAGGACCACCACGTTTACAACGAACCCCCACGGATAGAAAAGGACAAGAAGGAGCGAAAGGGTTTCTGGGATGGCATGCTCAGGGATAGGGACAAGGATAGGTGGAGGCTCGACAAGGACAAGGATCGCCTAGACCGCGTGCGCGACAGGGATCGGCGCGATGAAGATCTTGGCACCGCGGAGCTCACACGCATGATCGGTATCTCGCTTTCCACATCTGACATCTCCGATCCTAACACCCCATCCGTCAGGTTACCTCACCGCAACCGCCTCAGAGGACTGGTCCGTCGTTCTCGAAGTATGCGAAAGGGCCTCGGCCAACAAACCAAAACGCAAAGGAAGCGATCAGGGCACTCCGACGGGAATTCAAGCAAGTTTTCTCTCTCTCCCTGTTGTCAGCTTTTCGCTGACACTTTTTCTTTTCACAGGTACGCAGAGCCAAAGGCTCGATTAGCCGCCGCGAGGGTGAGCATTCACAGATTGCCCCGTTCATTTCATCCTAACCTGTTCCACAGTTGTGGGCGATCATGCTTCGAAATGCATCAAATGTCTTCATCCAGCAGGTCTCACAGCGCAAGTTTATCGAGACTGTCGACGACGTCCTTTCGTCTTCGCGAACGTTTGATGGAGGTGCTGGCCGCAGCCGCATAGATAACATCCTCTCGTATGCTATGCACTCGCATTCGGGACCATGATGCTAATCCGTCTCTCAGGATCTCAATTTTCGGCAAAAGAAAAAGAAAAGGATGGCTTCCGTGCCCTCTGGTGTCGTCACAAACCAGCAGACAAACCAGACTCGGGAATTCCTTTTGATAACGAAGACGCGATGTTTACCCCGCCTGTCGCCCCCCCTCGACGCCCTTCCTCTCAGTACTCTCTCTCGACACCAGTTTTTGCATAATCAGTATCCAGAGACGATTTAACCCCCACACCTCCCCCGCCAGAGCGTCCTCCGGTGCGTACAATTTTCCGCTTTTTGTCCGTCGCGTTCAACGTCCGATCACAGAGCCATAGGCGTGCACAACAACATCGCGTTGTACCGCTCGAGGAAGACATGCGGCGTTTGTTCCAGGAATGCAAGATTGCTCGCGGCAACGCCGATGTCTTGTCTCAAACACTGGCTTTCGCAAAACCTGACGCTCTCGATACTGGGCTGATCCCTGTGAGCCTATCTTCTTCTCATCACGTCCGATATTTAACCAATGCTGTGTTCAGGAATTCCTTGCAAAGTGCCGCGCTTCCCAAGAGTTAATTTACACTCAAATACCTTGGGGCGTCTGCAGGTGCTGAGCGCTCTCGAGCCGAAAGAGAGGTGCCTCAAACCGCTAGAATACGTACAGTCATACATGAATCACAACAAGATCTCACTGCAAATACGGAGGACGTGCCAGGCGAACTCACAATAGAAGAAGAGTTGCTGGCCGCCCTGCTAGATGCACATGAGGTTCTTATGGGTGCTTTGGGCATATATGATGACCTTGCCAGGGTTGCAACCGAGCGAGCTACCGAAGAGAAGAGTAGGAAGGATGTCAGGATGGATAGACGGGTGCGTTGTGATTTATGCTCGTTTTCGACCCGATATTGAGGTGACTGTCCTTAGCAATTGAACGACGACTTGCCCCCAGGTCCTTATATAGGCTCTTCTCACCCACCAACGCCACCGCATTCGTCTCCTACCGCAACACTGCAGAAGCATTTCGAGCTACCCACCGTCGTGCCTTCGCCGGACCACCCTCTGCCGCGCATTCCGCCCAATCTTGTGCCGAGTGCACTGGCGCAGAACCAATACGCTGCTCATCAGTATGCGTCGCAAACCAATACGCCGACGCTCCTCTCCCCGCCACACCCCCTTGGTCCTCGTTCTCCGGCGCAAGCTTTAATGTCGTCTCGTACGCCTTCACCAGATCGGGGACTACCCTCTAGGCATGGCTCGATGGAGAGCGACAAGGAGCACATGTCGGATATGGTGGAACGCATGATGATGCATCTGATAGCGACGAAGACGTCCGTACGCCGATGCGGCCAAGCGGCGAGTACGTACGGTACGTCGAAATACCTCTAGCAGGTCGTCGGCACTGATAGCGCTGTTCCCGGACATCCCAAGATAGTGATAGTGAAGGCGGCCGTTCTGGATATCATCACCCCGGACAAGAAGAGCAGCATGATTGCGGCGGGGCAGAGTGGATATTATTGCTCAACGATTGTCTTTTGTGGCTCCCCGAATTTCGCCCAAAGCTACGTGACACACATTTCTCATTCCAGAAGTGAGTGATCTTTGTTGATTTTCATACCTTACCTCTTGAACGTTCTTCTAGTCGTTGAGTTAGCCCTTAGCCGAGTTTAGGAGGACCTACGACGTCCGTCATGGACTTCATGAACCAGTCTAAAACTTCCTTGTCCCAGAAGCGAGCAGCTATTCTGAAAAAAAGGGACTCTTGCGGAGCACTGCGGACGAAGAGGAAGTGTTTGCGAAGATCGAAGAAGACATCGACAGACTACTCATAAGGCTCGAAAATGTTTTCTCCTCTTTGATCGTGATCATGGGGCCTGTTGTTGAGAAGATCCCTATATTACACCCTCACGTATAAAAGGACGGGTGCGTGGATGGCCGGTCTTTGCCACCCCTGTCCCTGCAAGCCAAGCGATAATAGGCAATTTTTTCGAAGACCTCATTCACTCCGTGATGCAGTTTACGCTGACCCAAGAAAAGCAAGCTACTGTAACGGTGCGCCTATTCTATGTCCTGCTCTGAGTCCTTGTAGGTCTGTTGAACTGCATCACTCCAGGCAAAGTTTCACAAACTAAAACGGGAAGTAATCGAAGGCATCCGTACCATCTTTCCTCGCGGACAGATATTGGTGAGCATACTCAATTGGCGATAAATCTGCGTTAAGTTGAGTATAGACTTGGCCAGCCTGAGAGCGGCGGAAGGGGTATTGGAAACTTACGCCACCTAGTACATCAACAACGAGCTATCGACCTACCTCGTACACGTCCCAGAGAAGAAGTTGATCTCTTGACAAGACGCGAAGATGTTCCGTGAGACATGATGGCAGCAGACATAGACAGAGTCATCAAGGAGGAAGCGGTCAAAGCCGTCGTGCGTGGAAAGCTTGAGTACGCCACGTTCTCCCACCGGTGGGCTCGAACTAGGCGAACTGACCTTTCGCGATGTCTCAGTTCCTGGAGGTCTGCTGAGTTGGCATACTAAAGCGGGAGGTAATCCGTCTGTACCAACCTTCCTCACGGATAGATCCTGATGAGCATACTACTCAGTTAGCGATAGATCTGCGTTGGGCTGAGCACAGACTTGGCCAGCCTGAGAGCAGCGGAAGGAGTATCTGGATCAGATTATCACCTGGACCTGCGGGAGATGAGTCGGAGAAAGTCATTGAGGCAAGTGCACCATATTAGTCTGCATCTTGTTTGTGTGCTAATCTGCTGTATAGGATCAAGTCCCCGGCTGTCATGGGTCAAGGCCGTCCCTTTGAGGATCTTCACCGAATCGACGACACTCACGCTGCAGCAGAGTGTTTAGTCAGGGACGTTATACTTGAGGACGGCTCCGGATGCGTACATACGCGTGTCCGATCAACTTTGGCGTCGAGTCAACCGACGGCCTCGGACCGTATGTTTTCCACACTCATGCACTCCACCAACTCGTCTCCCAGTCGCGCGACCGCGCCCTTGAACTTGCAGCCTCGGCGTTACTGGGCCGCGGCCGCGGCCTATTCGGTAAGACGGACTCGGTAGAGGGATGACATCGTTCGCGAGGACTGCTGTGGGTGGGGCCAAGACGGGAGGATGTGTGTATGTATCTGGACGGATGACCTGGTCAACGACAACGAAGGAGTTAGCGACGAGTCTTTCCCCGACACCAGGACAAGCTTACTAGGCATGGTAGTCGGTTGGGAGCTTGATACGTGCGTGTTCTGGTTCTAGTCCTTTTCTGTTCTAACCTAAACGAAAATGCACCAGTGATACCGAAACAAGCACCGCTCACGCAACTTGTTGCGCTTCCACGTTCGTCGCTTACGAACACTCATTTACTGGCGCTACTCTCCCAGTTCACTACCTTCCACATCCTTGGCAAGTCTTGAAACGCATGGCACAGCTACCTCTCGCCAAGTGCTATCGTCACACGCGGTATCCATCTTGCAAGACCCTGATTGCATGCCATCCATATGTACACAAGCCTGCTCAGTCTCGCCCTCCCTTGAAAGTGGCTCGTCCTCATCGGGTATCGTCCAAGCCTCATTCTCACACCGGGACACGATCGACCACAAGTTGGTCATCCAGGACATTTTCTCCACTCCCGCCTTTGGAGCAAACATTACTGGATGATGGGATAGGCAAGGCCCTGATCCGGGCATGTACCAATCTGTTGCCGCCGTTCACCCCAGACAAGGGGCTTCCGGTTCTGTGAGCTGCCTACATTGGCAGACGTCATGGAAGCTTACGCTACCTACTATATCAACAACGAGCTGCCGACCTACCTCGTACACGAGAATGATTTCTCGACAAGACGTGAAGATGTTCTGCGGAGACATGATGGCAGTCACAGAAGCAGACATAGACAGAGTCATTCAGTAGGCCGCTGGTCACTCCTCACCTACATGAGAGGAAGCGATCAGGTCCCTCGTGCGGGGAAAGCTCAAACGAGGCGAACCGACTTCCTGCGACATCTCGATATCTTTTCGACCATATAGCAAGCTGGCGAATTTCTGCGAAAAGGCTGCGGAGTATGGTTGCTGTCTCGCTTGCTCGGATCATCAACGAAGATAGTAGCACCGAGCTTGAAGAGGTGATCCGGTCCATGTTTAAGTGGTATCGCGACGCTCAGGTGTGCATTGCACACTTGGCCGAGGCGATGTCTATCGACGACTTCGGGGAGAGTGTTTGGTTCACGCTTGGGTGGACCTCGCAGGAGTTGCTGGCTCCTCGGACGATAAAGTTCTATGGTAAAGGCTGGACACTCCTTACCGACAGTGTCAACGATAAGCAGAACGCGCGGATGCTGGATGCGCTATCGGAAGCGACTGGTATCTGTCACCGCGACCTCTGCCTATTCCGACCTGGGACCTGGGACGTTCACGAAAAGATGATGTGGGCTTTGAAACGGAACATTTGCTTCAGTCGCCAACTCCTTTATCGTCACCCCTGGGCGACGTCCTCGATGAGATCATCAGGCTCCGTCTGGCGACGCAGCCATCGCCTTGCGTCTTGCCTCGTGACTCAGCAATACTACGCGGGCACCAGTATGGCACCTCACGTTCTCTTTCATCTCCCCTACCGCGACCTCATCGCCTGCTCACTTGTAGTAAGTGCTGGTAAGTCGTCTCACGCGCTGTCAGGTTGTTCTAGGTGCTGACTTGGCTCCTCGGTAGCTAGCGACTTCAGTGTGACTCCCTGCGAGTCTGGATGGATTGCACCTCCGCGTCCTCTGTGATGCTCAACGAAGGCTGCCGTACCGCCATCTGACGTGTTCGTCACTTGTTCATTGGACTCAACACCTTATCTTCGTCGTCACGCACGTCCGTACCACGTCCGGGATCCTCTGGCATGTGCATGTGCATTGTCACCCGGATTGACCGTCGTGTCTGCGACAACTCGTTTGAGGTATTTGGTATTCATCGACTTGCGATGGACGTCATGGCCTCCTGGTTCGTATACACCGTCTCGAGGTGTGTCTCAATGCTCTTTGCAGTTGTCCAGAAACTTCTCAAAACTGACAGTCTTGCCAGTAACACCCAACCACTCGCGCTCTCGTCGTGTACTAGTGATATCAGTCGATTTATCACGGGTACACGGGTCGTCTAAATTCAGTAGGATTCTTGGTGAAAATCGGTGTTTAGACCAATTATTACGCCTGACCAGTCTCCGCTAGTGGCTTGACTGAGTTCTCACGGGACCCTTGAGTGGTCTTCTAAAACACCGACTGGTCCCTATGCGCTTTCCCATAGCCTCCCTTCCACTCTCCACAGCTCCTTTGGAAACAGCTCTTGAAAGTCCGCCACATGTTAGCGAGTTTCCCGCGAACAATATTCAGAGATATAAAGGTAAGCCGGAGACTGCTAGGCCATCGCTATTCCACCTCATCCCACTTATCATTCCTTCTCCTCGCCGTTCCAGCATCATGTCCGCCGATCCTGCCGCTCTGGTGACAGGACAGAAGCGTGCTCATCCAAACGCTCTAGAGTTGGGGCCAAGGAAAAGACCGTTAGTATCTCCCTTAAGTCGGTACAAACTGGATCTCACCTTTGCTAGTACCACTCAGGATCCTTTGGTTCACCACGGCCGTCATTTCGGACGGGCCGTGCACACGTTCTGTAACATCCAGACACTCGTTACCAATGGCCTGGTAACAATGGGCAACCAGTCAGATCAAGACCCGGAGTCCATGACCGCACAGTGAGTCATTCGAACCCACTTGCAATCACCTAATAAGACCTATCAGTGAGCGCAAGGAATACCAGGTATTTCGAGAATTGCTGCGGATGGCACCGGGCTTAGAAGCAAGGCTCATGGAATCATCCGAAGATGAAGTGATCCATGTTGCCGATCTTGTCTGTCGATTCCTCTCATATGTCTTGCATTGAACCCACACTGACAACAACAGATCCAGAAAGGGGCTAGCGGTGCTCGTGCAGATGACACGAAAGGGATGAAAAGTGCGATTATTGATTGGATCACACCCAAAGGTCAATCTCTCAATCCTCATATCCCCCGCAACGTCAAATCTGGGCGCGGGTTCAATCACGAGCGTACGGGAGCACTTCTTTGCCCGGCTGGACTGGACTGGGCCAACTCTGAGTGCGTGTATTTATATTTCTCACTAAGCAAACGGGTCTCAACATTATAAATATGGCAGCATCAAGGGGAAGTTGATGGGTGGGCAGATACAAGTATCCGGTGATCAATGGCCGGTTTTCTTGTATGCTAACTATACGTATAATGCTGAGGACCCATGGAATGGTCTGCTCAGGAGCGGTCTTCTTGTTTCCGCAAGTATTTTCTTTGATCTCGACATTGTTTGTATGATGCTTAATGCCCGCAACTCAAGGCCTTCAAGCACATTTTCACATCCCCAAGCTCGGTTGATCAAGAACCCAGGGCAACACGTTCCGGAAATGCGCGCATTCATGGTATGCGCTTTGTGACCAAGGCTTCCATTGCATATGTAGCTACACAGGTTAGTCCAGTATCTTATCCACTATGTCTTCCACTTATTCTTCATGCAAGGCACGCTTTGCATTGACATCCGCGCAAGTATTCTCTCGTACAGATTTAGTTACTGATTCAGAACGGTTCTATAACTCTATTCTGGAACTTCTGGATGATCACGAGGAAAGGGACGAAGTTGATCAACTTCTAACATGGTGGAACCGGTACGTTCTCAATTTGCTCTACTTGCTCACAACTGATCCGTACACATTCATCTGTAGACAAGTATTCCCACTCTACTCTGAAACTGAACGTATCCCATCAAAGAACAGTGCGTTGGCGAGGATTCGGGAGAAGCGAGCGGAGTACAACGAGTGTGCCGGGAGCCCCAGTAGTTAGATAATGGATATGATACATCTCTTAGGCTGCCGCTTTTAAGTCTATCATCTTCTCCTTCGCCCGCTGGCAGTGTGATGATGTTGCAACCACGTGATCATAATCCACGTGCAGAGCTTCAAACCGCAAATATCCAAACGAGTTCCGGTGGTCAATGACTACCTCATAGACACGTCCTGTCATCTTCTCCATATCGCATCAGAGTCTGTTGTATTTTCAACTACTGCAAGGTTGCTGCATACGGTCATCCGAAACAATTATGACAGGTAGCCACGTATGGCCATACTTGCATGATGCATCACGTTGAGTTCCAACGATAAGCATCGTCTGATGGCCACACATTGACATCACTTCCGATTGTGGCAGATAGCGGCGTGAGTCAATCCCGGGACTGCCATAGTCATGAGCCCATGACCGGGCCATGGTGATGTGAACGAGAATCGGCATCAGAATGAGTCGTGTTTTCGACCACTGCCTGGTCGCTGCGTATGATCATCCCAAATAGTTACAATGGCGGGTGGCGGTCATACTCGCATCACGTTGAATTCCAATCATAAATGTTACCTCATTGCCACATAGTTCTCGACCACTGCCTGGTCGTTGCATATGGTCATCCCGAACAATTACGGCGGACTCACATCATGTCGAGTTCCAACGGTAAGCGTTACCTCATGGCCACATAGTTTTCAGTCACTTCCTGGTTGCTGCATATGGTCATCCCAAACAGTTACAACGGCGGGTGGCGGTCATACTTACATCACGTTGAGTTCCAATGATAAGTGTTACCTGATGGGCACATAGTTTTCAACCATTGCCTGGTTGCTGCATATGGTCATCCTGAATAGTTACAATGGCGGGTGGCGGTCATACTCGCATCACATTGAGTTCTGACAGTAAGTATTACCTGACAGTCACGTGTGAACATTGTTCCCCAATTGCAACAGGTAGTGGGGTAGGTCAATCTCTGGACTGCCATAGTAACCATGATGAGCCACACAAAATTCATATCATGGTGTGTTGTATTGCCATTCACTAGAATCACAACCAGAAATTGACATCTTGACATCTTTGCCAGCCAGTTCCATGGCTGATTACATTAACATCCAACTATTGATGACACATATGTCCATCCATGCCTATGTGCCATGGCTGGTCACACAACACATTATGTGAATATAAGTTCAGGTTAATCTGCCTGTAAAATAGGACTATAAATTGTCAGGGCCAAAGCAGTGTTTTACAAATAACCAAGATGGGCCATCTGTTCATATGTATCATGTCAGCCAGTAATCCTAGATATGACAAGTAATGACTCAGGTTCAGATAAATCAGAGCAATTGCCATACAATATCTATAATGAAAGGAAGAGATTCATGATCATTGGTTGCTGGGCATCTCTTACTACTGTTGATTCTGACCACATGTGTCAACCTGTGCCTCACATATATAATGCAGATGCTTGTGGTAGATGCCTATAGATTATCCCAGGGTGTTGACTCTGATCTTGTCCACAAACACAACAATACATTATCATTACTTGTGTAAGCTTTGACTTGCAGACTATATACTATTATGCCATGGTGGAGTTGATCACCAACTCATGCTATGACCAACACTGCCAGCTCTCCCAGTAGATATATGGCAAGCCCAGGCAGGTAGACAGAATGATGTTTTTGGGAGACTTTATATGGATGATAAAGTCAGAAAATATCATATATGACTATCTCAAACCTTAATTGATCTCCTGATGTTTAAGCTTTCGGAAAAGCTTCTTGGTTTTTTTCGTGTCGAGCACACCGACTCGGAGGTTGTTTACGTCGCTCCGTGAACCAAAAAAGACGCTTTTCGCATGTCTACGTTAGGGACATTCCAGGGTCGCGAAATGTCGTCCTCGACGACCCCCGACCTGAGCAACGGGCGACAGCAACGTGTCCTCGAGCAATTTGATAGATTCCTTTTCTCTTCAGACGCGGCCTTTCAGGTACTACACTGTGGGAAGTATAATGCAATGAACGGTCATTACATTTTTGAGTTATGTACTTACATGTATGATCTCATTGGAAATAAGTGTGTCGACATCCTCAGTGATTTATGACCTTAATACTAGTTGCTCGTTGTAGCATATATTCAGTGACCGTTTGGCTGGTTTTAATTGTTCACATGTTCACAACCCGGGCAGAATTCAATGAAAACAAATGTATTATCATTGTACATGATCGATCGCCAATAGTAAGAAATGTAGACTAAGGAAGGAAATGTACTACTAGGAGGTGTTGGAGACGTGGCGCGATATTGTCGCGTTTGGAAATGAGCACCGGTCGGGAAGGTCGGGAAGGTCGAGAAGTCCTTGACACGTGCCATAGTCGCCTAGGATGCTCGTGCCATTCGGAGGCTGCGTCTGCTCGTACTCTGCTTCTGGCTTGACTCTTTGCCCTTGTGATCCCAAGTTTTTCTACGTCTTCTCCATCCGATTCATAGCCATGGAGGTCATCTCCAATGACACTGCTCGAGATCATGATGAATGAAGAATTGATACTTTCACAGTTGAGATCCTGGGGGATGAGATGACACGCAACAAAAGGAATAAGGAAATAGCGAGTAAAGCACACTCAATGGTGAAAGCCCACGCCCAAACCCAGCCTCCTCCAGGTCGTCAAGGAAGAGTTTGTGTATTGGATTCATCCGGGAAGTTCTTGCCAGTGTTTATGGGCAAGCTGTCGAGTGAGCTGCTACCAGCGATAATCAGTAACGATGCATACACAAATCAGATTATAGACGCGCTTATCGTCCGCCAGCCCTATAGCCTGTTGTATATTGTATCCATGGGGTAGTGAACGCCCTGGAGCACCTGGCGGTTTCGGGATCATCTCTTTCAACTGTGGTGGGGCGGCGGGTGGTGGTCACCGTAGTGGAGAGAACAGCGAGGCTCTCACGCAGAGGTCCCCTTCCTAGTTTAGATGGTCCCCCTGGATCACGTGCTGATCAGGAAATTTCGCGAAGTCACTGTTGACATCATTATCCATCACGTCAGTTCACCGTGTTGTTCAGACGATTCATCGTTGGACACGCGAATATTTATCCGAAGCCAAAGATTCGCGGGCGGCGTTGTTTGTGCTCAGTCCCGTCGTCTGTCTTGCAGAGCGGGACAAGTCCGTTCATAGGTCAGTGTTTACTATGATGTTCATTGTTGTCGCCTTGGCTAACTCGGTGAGCTTGCGAGACCGCCGAGACGTGCTGTATGAGCCTGCCGTAGATTACTTTATGTCCCACTCTGCAGTTGGGCCCACTTCGACTCAAAGGGTGGCACTGCCCTGCCAAGATTGACTCCCGCAATCCGGCACTCCAGAAGATTACGAGCATTGCAAGACGTCCCCCTCGCCCATACTCGATACGCACAACATCGAGTACAACACGAACCGACCACAACGAAACCGCCACGAAAGCGACGACGACGCAACGCCGACTGGCGACATGGACGATGATGCGACCACGACATCGACATCGACCACAACGTGGTCGCAACGCAACTTGAACGCCGACCACGACACCGCAACTTGAATGACACGGAGACGATGACGGGACGGGAGACGACACCAACGACGGTGAGTAACCGTCGCCCTCGTCCTCATCCTCACCATCCTCACCCTCGACACCACAACTTCCGCGTCTTCAAGGGCGAACGGACGCGCGGCGCAACGACGAACGACGTGACGTGGCACCGCGACGCGACGGACGACGCGAATGGGGACAGACGACAACGACGTCCGGCATCGACGATGCGACAAGGGCCACAACGAACGGGGACAAAGACGATGATGCAACAACTGTCGCGACGACGACGACGCGACGACGCGAACGGGGATGGGGATGACGGGGACACGATAGGGATGGGAACAGAAGCGACCACACAACGCACACAATCGTGCGCGTTGTGCAGTCGCTCCTGCACGCCCTCTCTCGTCATCACTCCCTCTTGCAAACGGGTGATGCGACGGGGACATAACAATGAGAATTCATTGAAATCGTGCATGATTCAGATCATTGCATTCGTTGTTAGTATTTTGTAATGATTCATCAGTGTTAAGTGATTCAATGAAAACTGTGCATGGCCGAGTCAGTGATATTGTTGCTGAAAAATCAGTGTGCAGCAAAAAATGCAATCATCATCATGCAATTCACTTCCCACAGTGTACTATGTCGCTCGCCCCCCTATCCAATTTGATCTCACCGCTTCTAGCAAGGTCTTTCTACGATTCTCACCCATGGATCGATGAACGAGCTATCTGACGATGAGCAGTCGGTGCTTATTCTCAAGATGAAAGTCTTTGTAATACTTCAACATGTGTGTGATTGATCTCGCTTGAGAAGCAGACTAATACTTATCCAGTTCCGGGCTAGCGTTACTGGTCATAATATCAAACTAGAAGACGTCCAGGCTGGTCACACCGCGGACGCGAATAACGTCCCTGCCGAGAGCGGAAATGAATGCAATCAAACCCTCTCGGAAGCAGAGCAGCTTGGACAGACACGCACGCTTACTTTCGCCAAGCTCAAGAGTCTGATCGAGCAGGGAAAGACTGGAGACTCATCACTAATAATATTATTATTCCGGATACATTATGCGTAAGTCGAGCTCGCAAATCGCACGCCGTCGCCTTTTTCCGACATGTCGAACCACTTCAGGACGGCGTTCCGAGCCAGTCGACCGCACCGTTGAGGAAGAAGCCCTGGGAAGCCGCAAGTCAATCGTGATATGGTACACACGCTAGATCGGTCCTTGGTTATGGATCCCTCATTGCATAAAATTACGAAAGGCCAGCTGTTAAATACATTGTAACCCTATTCATTCCAAGGCATTGCGTGGGTGAGTATCAAGGCGTTTCACGCTTTTCATTAATAAGCGGCTATCCGAGATCCTCACCGTCTGGGATGCGGCTCCATTGCTCCCTGCGATTGCGCCATAGGTATATCCCATGCACCCAAGCGGAGAGAGGTCGCGAGTGTAGCTCGGGTGTCGAGGATCGAAATCCGTGTCAATGAGGAGCTGATATCGATAAGCGTGGGTTTCGCGTGCGGCGGTCGAGTGTATGAGAAGCATCTACCCTGGTCCAAGAGCCTTATCAAACTTTGGAGGCGGTCAAGCCTGGTGTCAGTGAGTCACCGGAGCTGAAATGACGTTCACTGACTCAAGTAGGCCAAGGAGGGGCAGTGTCTATGAATGAACGTTCCTGACGGACGTACATGCACACCGTCGCAGGAGGCCATAATTGCTAGGAAGCGTTGAAACTCCGAAATTTCCCCGTCGCAGAAGTCCCTGCGTATGCTATTATACGATGATCTGCAAACAGCCCAAAGAAATACAAATGCGCGATTGTACCACAGCAAAAGATTCCAATGTCCCAGTACACACAGCAACCCAAACCCGCCATGGTATCAAGAGTCCAAGAGTATCCCTCACCTCTCTACTTCTCCCCGAGCCGTTCCGACACCCATTGAGGCGTCGGCACATTCTTATCCATATGGTAGCCCTCCACTTTGCGCAGCGCTAACATTCCCTCCATGACCCAGCTGTGAGAGTTCCACGCGGGATTCCCATGCACGATGGGGATCGCAGCGAGAGTGGAGTGTAGCTGGTGGAGCCTCTCGGAGTCCGCCGATCCAACAGGCACCTTGCCCACGTATCCGTTCTCCCCTTCCTTGAGCGTGACCGACTGGGGCGCATCCATACTGTAGTCTGCGGGCGATCCCACGATCTGGTAGACGAGCGAGTGGCCAGAGGATGCCGAGAATACGACAGCGATGGCCCATTTTTTTTTCGAGGATGATGGCTGCTTGAAGGAGACGACGGAGAGCTCATAGAAGGGAGGCATCGTGATGGTAGTGTGAGTGGGAGGTTAGGTGATGTTGTAGGGTATGAGGCGGACAGCGTCAAGGTCTGTGATGGTAGCAGAGGTAATACGGCAACCAGTTGGGGGCAAGTCTGGGGAGTCTGGGGCAGACTGGGAGCCTTTTCTACTGTGCGGAGAGGGTGATATGTAATGACTGATAAAAGGCAGAAGCACATTAGACCATGCGGATAACCCCTTCGAGCAAAATAGGATGAACATACCTGCAGCACTAGAAGTTCTACATATCCATACATGGCAGACAATCTAACCTGAAAAGTGTATTTTTTTTTTGATTAGGGAACAGGTACTTAGGTACTGGTGCGCGGAACGCAACAGAGCAGCAACTTTACCAAACCACGCCCTCTGAATTAGAGCCCGTCTACTAGCCACTGACCCCCTGCGTCCGAATGCGCCGTGCGGGTCCATCTCGACTCTAGGGTTCAGTCTAGCTCAACACAGCCTGATTACCGTTTCGGCGCTCCACAGGGCGGATCGGTATGTATTACCGCGCATTCGTAGCGGGTACATCCATGCTCGTCTCTCGTCTGCAGTGGGGCCGCGTGTGGATTGGCAGTTGAACGCATGCCTCCTGCTTCGACATGGAAGCGCATGGATTTCAATATTAGGTAATAGACAGTAAGACGTGCAGCACAGACTCGGAGAACCCACAAATAATGATCGATGATGGCCCTCAATGTTCGCGCCCTAATTTGAAATTGGATAGCGGCGGACTCGGTTCGCTGGACTTGGTTCGTTCCCTGTCATGTGACATGGCTTTTGGCAACACCAGACCATTTTGCTATCGAGTGGGATTCATTGATTCGGACATACATGCAAAGCTGGTGAAAGACTAGCGAGCACCGACGACCATACAGTCGTGCGGTCTTGTGCCGTTTTTGTGTTTTTGTGTTTTGTTTTTTGTTTGTTGCAGAGTTGCACACTCGCGCTCTGCTCTGAATGCTTACGATCGGAAATAAGCTGTATCGATTAGGCGTCGATGCCATGATCCCCACACGTGAATTGAACTAGAAGCATACTGCGGGTGGTAGCGGATGGTGGATGGGCAACTGGACATGTGGTCCAGCTGCACGGCGGGAACTCTCATATCAACGCGCAACGAGTTCTTGATATGTTCTCTCACATTCAGAGAGGGAACAGTGAACACGCTGGTTCGATAACTTCTTCTTTACGAGGCGAAAGATGGGAGATATCAGAAGGAGGCAGACATAAGACAGCAATAGCAGAAAACAAACAAGGGAAGCGAAAGATGGGCAAGAAGAAAAAAAATAATCATGAAAAAAAAAGGTAACCGGGGGAGGAGCCTAAGTAGACAACTGTAGTAGAATGCAGATGACGTCGGGAATCCGGACGAGATAAAGCTAAAGGGCAGGCAGCCATTACCCCGCAGCTAATGTCATAAGTAGCCAGAATCGTCCTTCTTATCCGCACCGTCCTTGTCCATCTCATCGGTCGATAGTATACGAACCTGTCCTTGTTCATGGCCCTTGGTATCTTGCTTGACCTGTTCCGCAACGACCACGCGCGTCGTCGGTTCGCCACCGCCGAGAGGACTGCTCTTGAACTTGCTTGGACCTTTGGCAATCGCTGGGGGTCGTATCGGCGCCGTGCTCGCGCTCCCGCTTGCGATCGTTCCCGTGCCAGAATCAGAGACCGGGGAAGATATGCCCGACAGCGCTACGGCAACGGGCCCTGCAGCAGCTGCAGCAACCAGACAACGCTTCCGTTCCAACAAGACAGCTTCGAGAGAGGGCGCGGGGGATGCGACCCGGGATGTAGCAGGGCTGAGGGAACCGACGAGCACAGAGGCGGGACCAGAACTGCTGGCGGGATGCTTCCTCATGGGCGATGTCATCGACCGAGGGGGCGTGCTCGGATCCGGGACTCTTTCAGACCAACAATACCGATAACGAGGAGACGCCGGATTCTCTGGACGTGCGCACTTCTGGCTTGGCTCTGGGTCCGTCGCTGGCGGTGGCGATGATCACTTCAGGCGTCGGCGATAGGTCCTGTAGATATATTCGATTGAGTTGCTTGACCGGGTGTAGAGAACAGAGATAGGGATCTGTCGCGACGGGGGCTCGGAGGAGCGCTCCTGGACCGCAAGAAGTTCAGACCACGAGTGTTGAGTGGATGGAGGACTGGACTGCTCGGGGCCACCACGTCGGCGATCTGAGGTGTGATGCTGGCAAAAGTTTCGGTCACTGTATTAGCGTGCTCGGATGGAACGAAAGGATATGGTTCCGTTAGCAACCTCGAAGTCGAATTCATCGTATGTATATTTCTTCACCAATCAACTCTAAGGTCGAAAGTCAGACAACGCGAGGATGGAGAGAAGTCACAACCAACCTTCAAGTACGTCCTTGAGAGTGAACCGAAAGACTATGGCCATGTGGCAACGACCTTCTTGGAATTTGTCCAAGAGAGGTTTGTTGTTCGGACCAAAGGGAACCTTGTTGAGAGGGAGCCTATCAGAAATGCGCATAGAGGGAGAAAATAACACTACCTCCGGGGTCGAGCGTGATGCACTGGTGGTAGGGAGTGTACTAGGGAAGTGGTAACGTACCTGTTAAACGCGAAGTACGGCCAGAAGGGTCACGTGGTGACGGGCAGATTTTCGTTGACGATCACGTAAGAGGGGTGACCAGAAGCAGGTGGCCGTTCTGGCGGCATCCATGGGTTTGATCTTTGCGGCATAGCTTTTTTGCTGACTGAGGAAAGAGAGGTAATATAAAGGGGTAGCGTCGAGGGAGTGTCGAGGACGGGAAAAAGATGATGAACTGCGCGGGGAGGCATGAGCCGTGACAAGTGACGCGTGACTTACCGCTCGACCTAGTGTCCGGTCCGGCAAATCCCGGATATAAATAAAAAACAATGCGTGACAAGTACTATAAGTAGTCTGATGTTGTATTGTATCACAACGAATACACCCATGTTCTTCCATGCTCATTGGGCATTCCTTTCGTCCCTGGTGCACGGTGGTCCATACCATCGTGAGTATTCCGCTCCTCACTTCACCCTGTTTTCAACTTTGCATCCATAGAGTACGAATCCGGTCGGCATGATCTGATCCGCCACACCCGCAGTACGAGCCTTTCGACTCGGGTCCTCTTTCAGAAACTTTGGACCCTCCCTAATTATACCTCTCAAAACGGTAGCCCGTCCTGTGGTAACTCGTGGTATGTACCGACGCCACCTTGCTTATCTTCTGCACGTGACGTATCCGTTAGCGTCAGTGCCCCTCGAATTCCGTTGCTTCTCCCGTCACTGCCAAGCGGTTCAAATCCCCAACCATGTTCCCAGTTGAGTACCGCACAGTACAAGTGAGTTTTGACAACTTTTCAGAACATTTGACTCGGAATCACCAATCTGGTATGTGCACTTTGCAAACGCTTCGCATATCGATGTTCCCCCATTGTACCACACTCACACTGACCTTGGATGGCTCATTCGGACTCACACCCACCCGGATGCCGTGCAACACACTGCAGCGTCTGCATTCTCGGCCCCGACTGTTATGTTTCTTTGTGCTAGCAAGTACCGGATCCCTTAATTCTCGTTCATCACATCATCCGAAAATTTCCGGATCAGAAATAGCAGGTAAGTATTGGAACTTCTGCACAAAGTTCACTCGAATGACTTGATTACATTTAGCTATACCCATAGATATCTCGTATTGCGGCTACTATTGCCATATGTTCCATCCATTCCACATATGTACATGACTATATAAAGGTATATTCGAATTCGAATTTGACATTTTTTTTCCGTTCGCAAGAGTTCGACTGGAAAGCAAGCGGACGCTGAAGCGCTGACTAGTGACTCATCGGAAATTTTGAAAAGGCAGTAACTCTTCGAGAACGACAGTGAGCACATGAATGACAACAATAAGTAAGTCTCAGAGACAGAACTCACCGGCACTGCACAATGCATTCAGGCTCGGAGTCAGAGTTTGAGTGCAACTTGACCCTAGGCATATCCACATCGCCTAACGACCAGCCGCGTCTGGCCAACCTGACCTTCTGCCTCCAGAAGATCTTTCTCAGCACGTTGTACTTGTAGACGGCTGTACTGTAGTCGTAGTAAGCTGCACAGGACCAGCTGGTCTGCATGTTGCTTCTGAATCTTGCGTAGCTGACACTCAGCTCGTACAGCCTCTAAGAGGAGATCTGCTTCGTCAGAGGAGCTGGGCAAGGAAGTAAATCCCTCCAGTTTTGGTGAGTTGTACGCACTCGAAGGGAATTAAGGTGAACCTACCAATCTGTTGGGGTCTTCCATTTGACCTAGTATACTATTTGTGGATCTCGAATCAGGCTCTTGCTTCGGGACGATATCTTGTTGGTGGGCAGCCTGAGGACCTGTTGAGGAACTTGGACGCATACTATCGTGCTGGGTGGGGGAGACTGATATGTTTAGGTAACAATGGGGGCGTGTTCAACGGCCCAGTATCGTAAGTAAACTTACATACATACCTCATTCCTACTTACGCGAGGTCTGCGGCCATTTTTGCCTTGACCTAATAGAAGCATATCCCGAGTCTTCGATCCTCTGATCCGCCGCGTCCTCGAATGCCAAAGTCCAAGAAAATCCTTCCGCGTGTCCAGAAGACATCTTTTTGCCCTCGGTGTGGGAAGAGGTTTTCAAATGAAACCCGTGTCCTCCAACATATGAACCAACCAACCTCTGCTTGTGGTACTCTTCTCAACGACTCTATAGCGATTGCTCAAAACCGTCCCACCGTTCAGCTTCCTAATCATCCCAGCAACGATCGTTTTCACAACCATCAACCATTTGCTACTCGGACTCCAAGTCGTGAAGCTACTATTCCTGATGAGCAAATGGGCGGGTTGGACTTGCCATTGGATCACCAGATGGACGTTGATGATATGCCATTGGGTGACGAACAACGCAACGTGCCCACCCCTGATACTGCCACTCTTGAAAATTTCCCGGGTGCATCCTTGAGTTATCCCGGCGGGAAGACGTTCATGGACGAGTTCTTTGCTGACCAGCATGGTGCCTTGCGTAATGATAATCTATTTTATCCGTTTGCATCCCAGCAGGACTGGCAGATAGCATCATGGTTACTTCGCTCGTGTTTGAGCATGGCCGCAATTGACGCGTTCCTCGCTTTGGACTTGGTGAGTGAAACTTTAATCATTATGCTCCAAGTGAATTAATTTGTGTAGATTAAAGGACTTCCGATCTCATTTCGATCAGCAAGAGAACTACGTCTTCGTGCTGAACTTTTGCCGTCGGGTCCACGTTGGCGCTCAAAAGCCATACACACATCTCACGCGACTAAACGGCCCGTTACATTGTTCCATCGAGATCCTGTCGAATGCCTCCAATCGATCATCAGTCACCCTCTCCTCGAAGCTCATATTGACTTTGTCCCCAGAAAAGTCTGGTCTACTGCCGCTCGGATGTCGCGCATGTATGACGAATGGCTTACTGGTGAGCATGCATGGAACTTACAGGCAAGTTTATTCTTGATCTCCACGACGTGGTGAACTTACTTCAATTGCTTATAGAAGGAACTACCTGAGGGTGGGACACTCTTGGGTGTTATCCTATCCTCGGATAAAACGAACATTTCGATCATGTCCGGGAATCGCATGGCTCACCCTTTGCTACTCAGCTTAGCCAACATTGCCGCAGATACCCGTGGAAAAGGCTCGTCTCAGGCCTACCTTCTGCTCGCCCTTCTACCGGTACCATCGTTCATCCACAAGAAATCCCGTGTCCGCTCTCTGCTCTCTGATCGACTATTCCATCATTGCATCGATCTGGTTCTCGGCCCTCTGAAGATTGCGGCAGCGATCGGCGTCATGATGAATGACCCACGCGGCAACCTTCGTTATTGTTTTACGCCACTTGTTGCGTATATCGCTGATACACCAGAGCAAAGTTTGGTAGTTTGCACGGGCCCGAAGGTGTCATCTATGTCCACCGCCACCTACAAGGAATTCGGTGACGATACCCCTCATGAACCTCGAACTGCCGAGCACACCCTCCAGGCCATCGGCGCACTGTGCGCCCGAGCTGACCCCGACGATTTCGCCAGTTTTCTCAAGGAAGCGAGGTCTCGTGGACTGAATGGCGTTTACGAGCCGTTCTGGCGGAACTGGCCGTTATCGGATCCAGCCAATTTCATGAAAGTCGAACCACTGCATCATTTTTTTAGGATGGCTTGGGACCACGATATACAGTGGTGTATTACGGTTGTAGGGGAAGACGAAATCGACTATCGCTTCAGCATCCTGCAAACACCAGTTGGGTACCGTTCCTTTGCTGACGGTATCTCGAATCTCAAGCAGGTCACCGGTCGCGATCACCGGTCCATCCAACGATACATTCTTTCAGTTATCTCTGGTACAGTGCCTCTACGCTTCCTTGCGGCCATCCGTGGACTCTTAGATTTCCGTTATCTTGCCCAAATGCCTGTCTTTGACGAACAGGCATTAGCTAGGCTTGATTCTGCTTTGGCATCATTCCATGCCCATAAACAAGCTGTCTTGACTTCTGGTGGACGTTCCGCCGAACACTTTCAAATCCCTAAGCTTGAGCTTATGCAACACGTCGTGCGATCTGTCCGGCTTTCGGGCGCTCCTATGCAATGGTCCGCAGACGTTACCGAACACGCTCACGTGTCTGAAATAAAGAATCCTGCGCGTGCTGGTAACAATCAAGATTACTACGCACAAATTGCACGCCACCTCGATCGTCTGGATAAGTGTAACAGGTTTGATTTAGCCACTGGAATTGCTTCCTCGAATGAACTTCATTCTGAAAACGACGACGATTATGCTGATGCGGACAATCATGAACCCAATAATGACATATCCCCTGATCCTGTTCACCCTCCATCCCGAAAAATTGTCGACTATTTCCAGATTGCCGACGCGCTTGCCGATGGCGCACAACACCCAAAGCACACATTCGCATCATCCAATACAGCCATCCATCTCGCCACCAAACCGCATCTACGGATGACAATCGACGAAGCTGGAACCCACTTCAAATTACCTGACCTCCGCCAGGCGATCTGTGAGTATCTCGATCGCCGTGCAAATGGTGTAGACTATCGCACCACGAATCGAAGACGTCCTTTGCTCAACTATAGCCTGCCAACGGATAAGATTCAAATTTGGACCAAGATTCGCGTCCAGTCCCGAAGTTATCACGATCCTGAAATTGTCGAAGCTGCTCAAACTATGAACGTTTCACCCCCTTCCGAAGAGCATCCGTGTGGACTATATGACTCCGCTATTTTTAGTCCAAGTATTGAGAGTGACTGGCCATTGCGTGGTCTCACTGGTGAGTAGTCTTTGATATCCTATCAAAGCATATGTGTAATATTGCTGGTCTTTTGCAGGGCACATTATTGTCCAACTTCGACTTGTCTTCCGTATCCTGTGCACGGACGAATTCCTCACATATGTGCAACCCTTTCACATCACTCCACCTCCCACTGGACACTCAACGGATTCTGCTGCTGCTGGTCTGCATGTTTTGAAACGTGCCACGAGGAGTAACGGGGAACTGGTAGGAGATGTTCTCCCGTTGTCTTACATTCGGTCTCCTGTTCACTTGGTCCCACGTTTCGGAAAGACAGCAAACGCTCGCCTGACACGCTCTACAAGCTATGAGTTCTCCACCGAATTCTGGTTAAATCGTTACTGGAACAAGCAGATCTATTACTGTCTATCACTCTGTAGTACTTAGTATACGGGCCACTCGACAGTTCGAAATTAATGCTTGAATTGTTCATGTTTTGGATGCTCCCAACCACGACAACATGCCCACCACGCCCCCCCCTCCAAGTCATCGAAATGCATTAACAAATGTCTCCGTCACTCCCATCCGCCCCAAAACGTCATCAGTCCCACTGGATGGCAGAATCTTCAAGGCAACCACCCTTGATGCAGAGCTTATAACCGAACTTGAGGGTGCAACAATCACCGAAAGGCCACAAGGATCCAAAAACTCGTATATTTTGTATTGGTGCCAGCTCGCACAGCTTGATGGTGCCGAAGACTTACAGGCTGGAGATTTAGAAACGGTTGACGGCAAGCCACTTTTTCTAGACGATGAAACTTATTGGGACGCCTCACTCATCCCCCACATACTACGCCACCCTGCCTCCAAGTCTGCAGGTTCAAAGACAAGGCGGAAGTCACAATCCAACTCGCGAGGCCACGTTAGTACTCGTAAATCGACCGCCAAGAAACCCACAGCGGCTACTACCACCGCGTCGGATACAAGATGGTCGTCTCTGCCATCACTCAGGCGGGAATCGATCACACGCAACATAGTCAACACAGACTTGGAAGAGACTGTCCAGGGAACTCTGATTCCTCTGGCGGGCTCTGAAGAGACTGGCGTTGCCACCTGGTTGAACCTAATCATATCTTCGTTTACTCCT
>JBBPPY010000439.1:0-22642 GCA_038092195.1 Leccinum barrowsii
TCCTCCTCCTCGCCCTCTCTTTCTTCATCCCGTGCCTGGACTTCCGGTGTCTCGTCCTTGCGAAATGTGGGAGAAGACGGTTCCTTTTCGGAATTGGGGAGATGTTCGGGGGAGAATGGGTCAGGTTGAATAGACCCTTGTAGTGACAGCATCTCGTTTGCTACCGTCAGTCTGTCAAACCATATAATTAACAAGACGCCACACAAGTGAGAAATGCTGTATTGGCCGGATAGATTCAAGTGAGGAAGAACGTACCCTATCACCGTGAATTCGACGTAACCATCCGGATCACCAAGCTTTGCTCCTGTTAGATGGTGCACCCATCGACCACTGCTTTCTGCTTCCTGGGTCTCTCCAGACGGCTTCAACTCAGTGGAATCATTCATCTCTACATCCCCTTCTTTGCCGACCCCACTTTCAGCACCCCAAACACTGCCGCCTCCAAACTCTGGGTCATTCTCTGCTGGCCCATACTCAAACAGCCACTGGTCTTGAGGTATATGATGACGAGGTATCGAGACGTTGAAAGTGCGGTGCACCAGAAGAGAAATATGATCCGGAGAACATACATTTATTCTACCCGCTGTACCATAGTAGAACGAGCGTATTCACACGTTGTGGTACGGGAGATAAATATGAGCAACGAACGGGTTCAAGAAAAAAAATGCATACCTAGTTTCATTGAGACTCGGGGACCCCAGACGGTCGCGTCGAAGCTCACGTTGCACACCGCAAAAGGGCAATCGCCATGTATGCTCGCAGTCTGACTCTGGAACTGTATATTTGAATGTGCCAAGAGTACACCTCGCAAGGATGGGATATATCTGTCCATCAAAGAATGAATTTCGCCCTTTCATGAACCAAGCGTGGCGCAGTCACAGATTCCAGCGCTTACCGCATGACCATACTATCCAACATTTCTTCTACTCCGGCACGGAGATCGGAGGCAAACACAGGGGGTATGGAAAGAACAAGACTGGCGCTGATTACGTGGAACTCGCTGGGGAGATCCAACGCGCGTGATTTTCCCTTCAAGTCTGTGGATTTTGACTTTGGCTTTTGTGAGGACGAAGCATCTTGCGAAGTAGGTGCGACCGATTGCACTGTTGCCTTGGGTCGTTTTTCTTTCTTCTTTTGTGACGCGCTGGGGGTCGTGTCGACACCCTCAGAGGGACGATGTTTTCGCTTTTTGGACTGTGAACCTGAGAGAACTCCAGTCATGATCACCAACTGAGTTGGGTATGTGTACGGTCGAGCAATTTTTTTCTGACCACGTGACGTATGTCTTCACCATCACACAAGTCCCAGTTTCTAAATATTTCTCTCCCGACCTTGACTCTATGGTATGTTTCTCTCTCTACCAGCACAGGCGTCTCACTCACACCCTACGGTATCCAGTCCCTACCAAAGCTTCTCGGGCAAATTGTTCTGACTGGCGCACAAATTTTCGGCAAAGCCCTATTCGCGGCCGGGAGACAAGCTGTTCAAAGTACGACCCACATCTTCCGCTCACTTGACCGTATCGCTAAGAATCACCGTGTCTCATTTGAACTATTCGCATATCCTTCCAGATGCCAAACACCGTCCAGAGGGACTAGGCGCCGACGTCGGAGGCATACGCAACGCTACCTCCGGTTCGGCAACCGACAAGCTAACGCTCGAACATCGCATGACGCTCGATGAAGCACATCTCGTTCTGAACGTGAAGCGCGGGGAGGTTTTGGAGAACATACTCAAGGCGAGCAGACGTCCCTGTCTTTTCTGCACGTGACGGAGCAGCTGACGTCCCCATCATGGCGCCGTCTAGAACTACGAGCACTTGTTCAAAATGAATTCCCCCCGACCCGCTCCGGACCCACCGGCATCCGGTTCACGAGCCGGTAGACCGCCCCCACTGCCCGCGCATTCACATTACCTACAATCAAAGGTGGTTCGTGCGCGCGAACGAATAGAGGCGGAAATACGTGTCGCTGAAGAGGACGTGTCAGTTGGAACGACAAAACCGGGGGCCGAGTCAAACGGCCCAGGACCAGGATCAAGTTGACGGCACCGACAGCATTTTGTTATAGTTTATGATTTATTCCCTACTCACTGCTAGATAGATGCATCCGCCATCCACCTGTTTTCCATCATACACAATCACGACTAAAATCACATAATGGATAGCTGTTTTTGCAAAATCAATCGCAGTGACAAAACTATTAACAAGCAGTATAAATCGACTGTTGCAAGTGGTGTTTTCTACGACTCTGCCTTTTCCTGGGACCGACGCCACTCTTGGACCTGCTTCCTTCGATCAAGCCACTGGAAGATCGGCAGAGTGATGCATGAAATCGCAATCCACGCAAACTGTACGCCAAAGTTGAGACCAACTGAAAATATGCCATGAGTACCTTTCTATTCTCTCCGATGTTTCGACGTACTCTGATTTTTCGTATTGAAAATGACGGCACGTGCGGTGTTGGCGACGTTGTAGAACGGCATCGCATACCCATATCGAAATATGATCGGGAGCATTTCGATGGGGTAGTACGACACGGAAACGTTAACTGCGTCACGTTCCCGGTCAATGATGTCACCCCTACGACGGATCACTTGGAAGTAATGACTCACCGATGATCCACAGAACGAGAAAGAGTGCAACGAACTTGATGGTCACGAGTGTGATCACAGACTCCAACGCCAATCCCCTGTTCACTCGTGAGCATGGGAGCTACTGATAAATGACGAGAGACGTGCAACGCAGTCATCGCTACCCAGGCCATCATCCAGTAAATGACAAAGCCGGCATCGTAACTGGACGAGAGCATCAGTTAGTACGTGCTCTGCATGCAACCAAACCGGACTCACAATCGCCCAAAGGGAACGCCAAACGCGAGACTCAGCAACGCGTACACGAGCTGCGAATGTGTAGTTTGAACGACACAACGTCGCCATTTGCTCACCGATATGAAAAAGTACAACGAAAAGGGCCAGATCAAACGCAGCAAGATCAACGATCTCAAAGTGAGACGTCTACCGAGACCACTTTGGGTGATGGCGGTCGAAAGGTGGTTCTGAGAGATACGACGGAATGAATTTTACACAGTGGCAAGTCGCTGGACCGGTGCTCACTGTTAGTATGAACTGCAAAGAGATCGGTCAGCGAAGCCTGGTAGTGCAGCAGGGTGGGCCGTACCGCGAGGATCACTAGATAAATAAGCCCGACGAAATCGACAGCGGAGGCCCTGGGAAAGGGTCAGTGAAACACGATCTCACATGCGATGAAGACATTACACAGGAAGGTCGAACGGCCTGAGGTCATACATTGCGTAGTCGACAGGCAGTATCACAAGGGACGGTGCGGTGCTCATCAAGCTAGGGAGGTTTGGCTGAGACGCCAATCGTTTGGCAAAAGCAAGATTGATCGTCTGCGTGATGTTCTTCAGGAGGTCGTCCACCTGTGAAACAAACATTTCCACCACGCGCGAAAGAAAGAAAGAAAATTCATACCATTGGATTAATGAGAACGTGACTGGTTGAAGGGATCACTAGGTGTCACCTTTGCTTGCAAAGTCGCGAGCGCTCACTATGCGTCTTCACTCCTTGCGCTGGTCAAGTAGGCACTGATCGCCTGAGTGGTATTGTATGATGCATCGGTGGAGTTTATCGCCGCAAGCAAGTTGGAGGTTGCGCCAGGGTTGACTGGGAACGATGCATGAAGAGTCTCCAAAGCCCAAGAACGCGAGGGTCACGCACCAGTCACGGCCACCCAACAACGATGATCAAGAAGAGCCGCCTGCACCTCCGGTGGCCCACTTGGAAACTCCGAAGCATTCTGTACCAACCATGACATTTGCTCCTGACCGTGAACCCTCGAAAATGCTTCCGTCACCGCGTGACCGATCAGTCCCCCGTCGAAATCCTATGATAGTGGTCGAGTTCTTGATAACGAACGTCCGGGTGAACGAGCTTACTACAACGTAGCCAGATAGGTTGTGAATGTTCACATAAGACCTCCCGAGAGCTGCCCAATAGATCGACAGAATTCCAAGTATGATGAAGATGATTTGCCCAACGACTCCCAGACTGATCGTGAACCAGATCTTCCTGGCCGCCACGGTTTCCTCGTCCCTGTCAAAAAAACCATGAGAGAACGGCGGATCCTGCGTCCTGATCAGTGCGACGTTGAGCAAGATGGAGAAATCTTATTATACCACTGCCAAGGATGAGCCGTCGTTTGAGTCGAGCCGCTGCCTGGTATCTGCTCGCAACATTGTTGGTTGGTCTAAACGTACTCGGGAGTTTGGTGATCGCAGTCTAAGACGTGAGCTAATTATTAAGCGATCACTTTCTAAGGGGGTTCGTATCAGTTCAGACCAGATCGTACGAATCCTCAAAAGATTGGTCATGATCGCCAAGACAGAATGGATGCATTGACGCGAAATGACGTTCTTGCCTTTAATCCTATGCTCGCAAGTGCAACCCAATGTATGTCCAAAGGAATGTCGATAACGCAAATACATGGTGCAGCGTGACTGTATCAGTGCGTCCAATATGTAGAATATCATTACGATTCGCTACCTTGACTATCATATCTTCCTCTTGCAAGGAATCTAAGACGAGGACGCTACAAAAATTAATGATGTCGTCTCCGCCTAGATTTCTTTGGTGGTTCTTCCTCAATCTCAACTGGGCGTTGACAAACCGGACATCGACCAGAAACGTCAGTTAACCATGGATCGATGCAAGTTTTCTGTCGGATGGTTCAGAAGAAAAAAGGGATAAAGTGCCATAGTACTTACGTGGAAGACATGTCCACATGCCAACAGACGTAATGGCTGAGGCCCATCTCCGGCATCTTCAAGCCGAGGCATACCATCTCGCTCTTCCTCGGTGATATTTTCAACTGGGATCACCGTCTCCGCCTCCTTAGCACGAGGTGACGGTGGGGGGGCCGCTTCAGTGTCCTTGTCGGGATCTTGTTGAGCAGCTGCAGAAAGCCTTCTGGGCTCTTCAAAGTCCATCAGGCAAATTGCACACGCAGCACGATTGCCTTCCAGCCTGACAAAAGGATATTCAGATTGTTCCCAGTTATCTTCCCATGTCTCTGGATCTTTGTTCATATCATCTGTGAGCCCACTGTTGCGGTCCTTGGCATTGGTATCTGCCGTACTGTCCTTTTTCGCGTTCTTTCTGCGGAAAAAGGCAAATCTTTTTCGAGGTGCTGGTGCGGGTGGCTTTGGAGGATACGTGTGGATAGGTTTCGGTAGGGAAATGGGTGCCGATGTGTCGTCGGGTGGAGGTGGAATGTAGATAACGAGAGGGATGCGGTCTACGAGTGACTTTGGGAGCTTCCCGATATCGGGCTTGATGTAATGTGGATTCTGCAACGGATGACGACCCAGGCAAAGCAATATGATGCTGTAGAAGAGCTGCGAATAGATGGCTTTAGCTTGATGCGAAACTAGGGTAGTCATAGGACTCGCCATGATGAACGGTAGAACCATAAATACCAAGAAACCAAAGAGAACGACTTCCAAAACGAGCAGATACATGGTACACAGAATTCCAAAAGTGAGCCACCAGACGAAAGGGGCTGAAAGGCGACAGCTGTTCAATGAAGTATACTCAAGGATGTGAGCAGTCAGGAACCACGTCAGAGTGAACATGGACAAAAAGAGGGACATTCTGACACAAATTCAGCTTCGGGCGTAGACGGAAGTGTAACGAAACAGACCGTGCATAGATATGATTGTATGGTACAGGTGGATCTTCGGAGTTGGAGCCGGTGGCTGGCCCTCTATCTTGTTGTCTCCGAATCCTCGAATCTCCAGAACGCGAGGGCTGAGTCTCGCCTGGTTGTGCGGTTGACTCGGAGTCTTCCCTCGGAGCGTTATCTCTATGTCTTGATGAGACGACAAGACATCAAACTGGAACACGATCAACTCACGCTGTCCGTATTCGGATGTAGTTCCAATATGTCAGCCCAGACGACAGCGCAAGTCGCACCAACCACAGACAATTCCATGCAACGAGAGGTCGTTCGCAGGCATGGATTTGATCGGTCGAAGGATTCGTAGGGCTGTCCGTTGCTGAAGCAACGCTGAGAAGCGCAATGACGGCAGCGGCCTAACGATACCGCGGGAATCAACAGGGGGTCATGACAAGGAGAAGTAATCCACCTGGAGGAAGTTGTAAACCATCGTTCCGAAAAGTGACACCAAAGCTTTTCTGGTCCTGGAGGCATCTGGTCCCAGTCCCAGTAGATCTTTGAGCCGCTGATAGAATGTCCTCGAAAAATGATAGTCAGGTTGCGTCGGTGCTGGTGCAGGCTGGGCTTCGCGAGGGGCTTGGATAGCCTGCCTAAGCCAGGAAGTAAGCCTTGCAGCCCGACATCAGCACGGTGGCAAAAATGATGATTGTGAATCTGATTTACTCTGCATTCTCTGCAATATTTGTGGGTGAGGGAGGAGTCTCTAGAGCACGGTGCATAGAGCCGCGATGGGAGGCAGATATCCGAGCTCTTGCGGGCTGTGCTACGGTTGGGATGTCGCCGGTTGAGACGGTTCTACGGAGCGATTGGGAATCGAGGGCGGGGACGTTGGACATGGTGAAATGTTGAAGAGGGAGGTAGCAACGAGGAAGAACGAGGTTCGGTGATTGACGCCTGCGGCGTGTGCAACCTAGATCAAAAACGCCCGCTAATATCACTACCTCACTATCCGAGTCCGGCCGTCGAAAAGAATAAAGTAGACAGTGAAACAGACAAAGTGTCGCAGCGAGATCGAGGCTGGTTGCAGTAAAACCAGTGAGTTCAAACCCACGCCATCGACTCAGCACCACACACACAGCTCAAAATTTTATGTACAACACGACATGATCAGGCTAGTCACTTTCGATGCTCTTCACACCCTCGTCACACCCAGAAAACCCATCTACGCCCAGTATTCAGAGGTCTTTGCACCGTTCCTGGGTGTTCTGAGCCCACACGCCCTGCAGCGCTCCTTCAGGGCCAGTGAGTCACCATCGCACTTTTTAGTACTAGTGCCTTAGTACGTTCCACCAATGCCTGCTTTGAGGTCTGAAGCAGGTGCAAAAGGAAAAGCCTGTCTACGACGACCAGCTCAGGGCGCACGGATGGTGGTCAGAGGTCATCAAAAGAACTGCCGTGGGAGCAGGCGCTGACCCACAGGGTAAGCGGACGTCCGCACCGAAAACGCATGGGCCCTTGACGTCCCATGCAGCAGTGGAAGCTTCCCTAAAGGAAATCGTACCCAAGCTCATGCACTGCTTTAGTTCGAGCGAGGGTTACAAGCTCTTTGAGGATGCACTTCCCGTACGTATGTCCTCGGTCCATCGCTGTGACTGCCCGGAATCACCGATGCATCCCTTGGAACCACAGTGCGCCAACTGCAAGAAATGGGCGTTCGCACTGCACTGATTAGCAATTCGGATGCAAGGATGCGTATGTTCCGGCGCATTGAATATTCGATCCTGTTGATACGACCATCATGACAGGTCTTGTCCTCGCGGACCTCGGAATATCCCCATTGTTGCATCCTTTTCTCCTGAGTGAGGAGGAGGGGGTTGAGAAACCCAATCCCGAGATATTCCGACGTGCCTTGCAGCAAGCTCTCGACACTACGACTTGTTTGGACCAGGCCGTACATGTCGGGGATGAGCTTCGATGGTATGTTCGCTTTGGTTTATTTTCTGGGTTGATATTCACCATCACAAGCGACTATTATGGAGCGCGGACTGCTGGGATGCAAGCACTGCTGATCCGACGGCCTGGCCCTGATGGAGAACAGGAAAATAAAAAAGCAGATGAAGACCTCGGAAATGTCGAGGTGGTGTCTAATTTATATGATGTGGTGGAGTGGGTGAGATCGCAAGTTGTGAAGTAGACTTATACCAGCGGAATGTCTAGTGGATTAGGCAAATGTAATACATGCTACATGGGGAGCGTGGAGCTGCGTTAGAAAGAACCCATGTCGGACCACGAGTTTTCTTTGAGTGGCTTGAGGTAGTCCATCCGCATGACAGTTTTCTCCCTAGGCAGGACAATGTCCTGGGCTTTCTCGCCCTGCTTCAACATCGTCCAGCGTATGACACGGGGGTCCCGTCGGAGTTTGTGAGCCAAGGAATTGAGTGTTCGTGGGGACGTGTCAAAGTACAGTGTCCAATAGCTAAGCACATGGGGTCAGAGACGAAAGCAAAATGACGGAATCAAACTCACTCTCCGACGTTGTGGCTCTTTTTGTGTCTCCTCATGACCTGAGGCAGAGTCTGGGTTCCCCAGTGTTCAATATTGCGAACGACACCACCCTGGTCCATCACATGGCGTGCAGACATGGTGACAAGGTCCTTTATGTGTCTCTAACGCGTCCAAGTGTTAAGCAATTCCAAGGATGGTGCATCACACGCACGTATTCTCTGAAGTGAGCGGATATACATAGCATCTTGTAGAAGGGCATCGCGCCAGGGAATGGTTTGACCTTTGACGGGGAGTTTACTGGGCCCTCGGATGGTCTTTGTTTGTTCCGACGACGCTGATTACTAAGCAGAAACGGAACAGAATGAATCGTTCTGCCGGACTTGAAAGCAAACACGACAGAAAACCGCGACCGGCCAGCCAGGACAGTTCGGGTCGAGGAGACTAAGCTCGATGACTGCGTGGGGTCTCGGAGCGCGATGGACCTCTATGTGCGGCCGAGGGGAGGCAGCATCGGCGGGTTGTTTTTTAATTTCCGAGAGCTGAGATCTCTCGTGGACGTCGGGTCGTAGGTCGAGAAGCGCACGTGTGGAGATCACGCGAGTGAGTGCTTGTCTCGTTGGCGATTGCGGCTGACGACAAAATCGAACTATTGAATGTCCAGAGGTGTTTATAGGATTTCCTAGATTTTGGTAAGGTGGGCGCATTTGTAACCAATTTGTGGTTCGTGTGATAAATGAAAAGTTGATATCGAGCAATTGAGTGTCATTCTGCAGGTGCTGCGATAGCCACGGACACGTCCCTGAGGAGGATTACACTGAGAAATCAACCACAGATCGTCCGTTTCCTGTCGACCGTCAATCCAAGTCGAGAATCGCCCAGTGACAGCTTCCGTACGGTCCCCGTGACGCAGTTCGTTTCTGTCGTCGCCCCTCTTATCGCCATTTTGTCATGGCTCACTCGGGTTGAAATCTTCCCATTCCATGCTCTCCGTTCCACCATCCCGTGCGCGGAGGTACACGAGATCCTACTCTTCTTCCTACATCGCTTCTCTGTACGTCAACTCACCCCATCAAATTAATCGCGCTTCAGCCTATCCAATTCCCCGGTTATTCTCCTGTCCCCCCTTCTTAAAGCATCGGACACTTGACCAGTCACCTTTTTCGAGTCTCCCACATCATGTCTGCTTCCCTCCGTCTCGCCACAGAGGGTTCCAGCCGTCCTCCTCGTCTACAACCTTCTCCATCCCTCCCAAATTTGCGGTCCGTTCAACTCTATCATCCTCCATATCCGCACCCTCTCACATGTGACACAGCGCACGCAACTTGGCATCAGACCTTCCGTCGACGCGTCCGCAGCATAAACCCTCCTCCCAGATCGCGTCTCTCAGTCCGGCAAAACTATCCCCGAACCCATCGGCCAAAGACGGCGACCTTCAGTCAGCAAAACGCACCCGTCAGCCGTCCAGGAACCAACACTATCTAACGCCGCCCCTCACCCCCGCTTCGTCTCTGAAAAGCGACAGTACCGATCCAGATTCAACAGACCTAACCGGCCCCATCGCCGAGCACTCACCCGCCAACAACCTTCTTTCTTCCGACTCCAGCGAAAGCCGCTTTTTAATTGTGAATTTCTCCTCGAGTACAGTGCGAGCTCAACTGATACGGTCACAATCCAGATTGGCAACGTTCCCAGCGACCTCTCCGAGGACGTAATTGGTCCGTATTTCCATTCGCTCGCGGCTCTTCCCGATGGCTCGTCCCTGCCCCTGGTCAACTCCTCGCAATCTGTCCCAAAGACTGGCAACGTCATCCAAACCATCTATTATCGTTTTCAGGAAAATTTTGCAATCATCCTTGCATTTTACGACATTCGTGACGCGGAGAGAGTCAAACGCCTCATAGAGACCAACGGCTCCCGTCCTCGCCATACTTCTAACGTGGAGGACAAAAAAAGGACCTCTTCCAACAGCACACCGTGGGTCGAAGCGCTGACTTGCTTGTTTGTAGCCCCGGACCATTTCGTGCAGGTGGGTTTGTCTCGGCGCTTTGTGTCACGGTCTCTTCAACCTCTCCCAGCTCCTTGGTCAATCGGCCGCCATGACGCGCACGGAGGGCTCCTTTTGTGTCTCAGTGGGTGGACTGATGGCGGAACTCGATCACAACTACTCAGGCTGGAGCAGAGTTCGGTTCTTCGTTCCCGTAAAACTCAAAAGCGTACTTGCGAAGTTTGGAGAACTCAAGTCGTTTTGCCTCCTAAAAGAAGACGAAGAGCAATGTAATCAGGTACGTTCCGCTTCGAAAGACTCCATTAGTTGCACGCGGGACGCCAATTTCGATGCCATCGCCTATCAAATGCCGTTCTAGTCACCATTTCGATTTTATTCTCGTGTCCCGTAGATTCACCTCTGACAATTCGTACCCTCACCAGCTTTTCATGGTCGAGTACTACGACGTTCGTGCGGGGGAACTTGCTTGGGAAAGTCTGAACGGACAAGTAGTCGACAACATGAAACTCCGGCTCATCCAGAGGGATGCGGCCTTACGTGGTGGGCCTGGTGGGCCACGGGATCTAGGGAAAGAAGATTTGGCCAAGTTGGAAGGTCATCTCGGGGGTGCGCATGCCGCGGAGCCGAAGACGCCCACGGCCTCCACGTACTTGTCTCAATCGCTCACGATCCCAGCCTCAAGTGGCGTCCCCTTCCCCCTTCTGAATGACGCCGGCCCCTGCGACTATCCGAGGCCTTGCGAACACGAAGGAGCCAACGCCACGAGCCTCGATGCAGCTTCAGCTGTAAACGGTCATAAGTCTTCCTTTCCTGACCGCCCCAAACCCATCTCTCGTTATCCTGTGGACAGCATCGAACCCACTGCGGACCAAGCATTCACCATCGACCACCCCATCGAGCACACTGGTTCCTTTGCTCCCGATCAGTTTGGCAGACGTGGGTCGAACAATCTCTTTTTTGACGCTGTCCGCTCCCGCCCACATCACAGGGTGGCTGACCCAGATCACATCCGAAACGCCAACATGAACGCCATTTCCTTTGATCGCTCTTCACAGCTTTGTCCCTTCGAGGTCGCACAGGTGGCTGGTGGCGGGGCTGACCTGTGCACACCACACTGTTCTGGGGCACAGTCACATTTTGGCCAAGAGTATTTCACTCATGCAGACCGATACGCTGTAGATGCATCTATGCATCCCCCTTGGGTCTCGCCGTCCCTTGCTCACGGTATCCAATACCCCGTCTCCTCACAGTCGCCCATGCCGCCCATGTGCTCTTCGGTATGCTGGGACGCATCAACGGGCACCTGGGTCGCGTGGGGCGCGCCAGGCATCCTGCCCGAACAATGGCCTGCGTTTCCGGCCTCCGCCGGGTATTATCATGGTGCCGCCTCCCAGGCTGTTCCCTATTCCTATCCTGCACACACATCTCCGCCCCCAGCCGCTCATCCGTATAGTACTACGCCCAACCGTGTCTATCCGACGACGTATCCGGCTTCTCCGCGGGCACCTCCGGAAAACAATCAACTCGACATTCGCAAGATCGAACAAGGCCTGGACACGCGAACCACTGTCATGATCAAGAACATTCCAAACAAGATGACCGATAAAGAGCTGATCGCGTACATTAACAAAATTTGTCCTCGACGCATCGATTTCCTCTACCTGCGAATGGACTTTCAGAACGGTGCGAAATACGAGCTACGATACGTTTCATTGCGCTGATATTGCTTGTTCGATAGGATGCAACGTTGGATATGCGTTCGTCAACTTTATTTCTGTGGAGGATCTCTTGCGGTTCGCCAAGGCGACGTTGGGCGAAAAATGGTAAGTTGTGAGCCATGTTGAAGTTTGAACGGGCGATAATATCGTACCGCAGGAACATGTACTCGAGCGAGAAAGTGTTGCAAATGAGCTACGCCAACTATCAGTAAGTTCTTCTTGCGCTCGATCACCTGACGCGGCTAGAACGGACATGACGTTGACAGGGGAAAAGAAGCCCTCGTCGAAAAGTTCAAGAACTCATGCATCATGGACGAGCGCGAGGAGTGGCGTCCAAAGATATTTTTCTCTGATCCTGGTCCGAAACAAGGACTCCCGGAGGAGTTCCCGAAGCCCACTCACATGCGTAGAAAAGAACGGAGCTCTTACAACCGCGGGGCGCTATTCGTGCCAGGTATTAGCGGCGGTGCGGGCTACCCAAAGACGTTCTTGAACGCAACGACCCCTCATCAACGCACCGGTCGTTTGTTAGCAGTGCCACAGGGCGACGAACGACAACGAAAGCTTAATTACCCCGCTAACGAGAACAACGTGCAGTGAGAGCCGAAGGCGTTGTCTATTACTAACCAAGAAACCGCTCTAGCCGAGGCAGCTCTGTTGGTTAAACCGTCACCTCGTCCTCTACCCGTGCTGTTTCATCCGATTTGTATACCTACTCAGTATCTTATGCTTTAAACGCTAACTGACACCAACTTTACCTGACGTTCTGTGTTGGGACGTTCTTTCGCGCATATTCGATCTGTCTTTTTTTTCTGGTTCTGATATCCGATGGCCCTGCTTTTATTCAGTAATGTGTAATTCAGATTCCATAAGTACCTCGAGACTCGAAAGCGACCGTCCTCGCGTAACTCAATAAGCTTTCGTTTCGCCTGATCCGCGGATGATCCGCGCAACCGTAAACCTTCGTATGGGTTGTATCTGGAGGAGAAAAACATTCGGAGATGAAACTGGCATCGACTCCGACAGTATGAGCCGACGATGGAGGCTTTGCTTGACATACCTGCCTCGACCGGAGGTTGAATCAGCCAACAGCGGGGTCCTTGTCATTCGGTGCTAAGTATGGGAGGCCGTGCTCGATTCATCATGGGATGCAATGATGGAGTTCTGTGTCTAGGCTGATGTCCTTCGAATAGGCAGTCACCAAGCTTCCAAAAAAGGCAGTTCAAACCAGAGCCACCGCCCTCCTCCGTGTCGCGCAAACCCATCATCAAGTACTGACGACGTTCTCAATGATGCCATCCGAGTTGGACACCTCCTCTTTATCCAAGGTCGATGAAGAGAAAGCTCGCCAAACACGGCGTGCAAAGCTCAAAGCGTTCAACCTCTCCCTCGATACACCAGGTCTGTCCGGAACTACCAGGCCCAGGCGTATCTCACCCCCGCCCGTAGAGTCCTCGAAATTAGATTCGTCTTTGAGGCGTCACACCGCACTCATCAAGCGCATGCGTCAATCAATCGGTACGGACAACCGTGACCAGATCATCAAGGACATCGACACCCTTTCCCTCGAAAAGTACATCGACGAGATAGCCGCTGCCGCCCTTGATGGTATCGCGCGATGCAAGACAGAGAAAGACGTATGGGCTGCCGTGGAGGTGTGCAGATCCCGCATTCACTGGGCGTTTGGCGCCCCGCTCACGTCTTTTCACAGGTTATATGCACCCTTCATAGACGATTTCCGACGTCCTTCACCCCGGCTTTGGTGGAAATGCTGGCTTCTGCGATCGCTGCTCCATCTAGGGCGGCCCTCGCTGCTCTTCCCCCAGATCAACGCGAGAAGGAAGACGCTGCGAGGATCACCCGTCAACGACCGGTCCTTCGGGTATGCGCCGAACTTGCTCTCGTGGGCATCATCAGGGATTCTCCGACCAGGAGCGGCGGCGAATGGATCATGAAAGCCGTCAAAGAATTGGTGCGACACGCTCTACTCCGTTCCACGGGTCTAGACTGATGTTTGACACAGCTGTCAAACGATCCGACTCTGTCTTCTCTCCCTTTGCTTTCGACCTTTCTCAAGTCCTATGCTCGCCCGTATCTTGCATTGATGCCTGCGCAGAGCAAACAGATACCGAGAGACTCGGAGCCCGGTACTCTGTCGTCTGCGACAAGTGAAACGCCATCGAACTTTCCTCCTCTCTTCCAAGAAGACGAGGAACTCGTAGAGCAGGACATACGCGATCGGTTCAGGCGTATGTGCGAAGGCTACTTTGATAATGTGGCGAAGAAACTCGTTTTAGAACACAAGGTAGGCGGGCGTACTGCCCTTCCATATCGCCTGCGTCTCAATTGGGGTTATTTACAGCGCCTGCAAGAACAAGACCGCCGTAATCATGAAGCATACATTCGTTCCGGCGAGATATTCGAAGACCGGCAGCAAGCATACGAGAAGATGACCAAGGGATACGAAAAGCTTCTTGCGAATTGTCAGACGTATGTTTTGTTTTTCTTTCATCACGTGATGATCATTGTTGACAACATGGCTCCAGCCTTTCCGAGTTGCTCTATCTCCCTATGCCTGCATTGCCGACGGCATCTCAGAAGTCGGACTCGATCCAGATAGGGTCAAATGCTGGCGGTATGCTCGCAGATGAATCAGAAGATATCTCGTCCGGTGGAAAGTGGGAAGACGAGGAAGAACGCAAGTTTTTTGAAGACATTCAAGACCTGAAGGATTTCGTTCCCAAGAGCGTTCTTGGTATCGAGTCGGAGGAAAGGACTGACAAGGTAGTCGACGAAGAGAGAGAGAAAATCGAAAAGGAGAAGGCTGAAGTGGAGGCGAAGAAGCTAGAACAAGAACTCGAGGGACTCAAGGCTAATGGAGACATTCACGCGAACGGTAACGCTCATCCTCGGGACGAATTTGACAATGGAAAGGATGACGAAGAAGGGTAAGCCGCGCAGAACTTTGACGGGCCTTGACGTAGAGTATCTCACCGCGGTGTACCGACACTTTTAGCGCGATTACGCCTACGCCTGGGTCTCCCAAATCTTCATCTCCCTCGACTTCTCCTCAGTTGGCGCCGCAGGGTCCCTCGCAGCTTCTTACTGCGCTTTTGGCACGTCTCCCGGATGCTACCAACCGAGCAATGATCGATCAGGCTGCCGTTGACTTTGCGTTCCTCAATTCCAAAGCTGCTAGAAAAAGGCTTGTCAAAGTGGGTTTTCAGGTCATGCACATTGCCCAGGGCGGTTTAATCAGTGTAGACTAGTTCTTGACCACCGTTCCGAAGAACAGAAGCGACCTACTGCCTCACTACTCCAGGTTAGCCGCCACCTTGAACAAGTATATGCCGGACATAGGAACAGAACTAGTGGCTTCTGTAAGTCGACCCATTCAGCTCACTGTAATCCATATAAGCTTACCAACGAGTCAAGTTGGATGAGGAGTTCCGGTATTTGCAGAGGAAAAAGAATGTCGTCAAGGAGCTCACTGAAACACGGATGAAGGCACGCAGTTTCATTTGATGATGATATGCTGTTTGACCTTGCCTAAACAGAACATCGTCTTTCTGTCGAACTTGACAAAGTTCCACGTCGTACCACCCCACCTGATATTACACATGTTCAAAGTCTGTCTTGATGACTTCTCGGGCACGAACGTAGAGAACATAGCCCTTCTGCTCGAAGGATGTGGGCGCTTCCTTCTACGGAGCGAGGATACCAGAGAAAGGTTTGGTACCATGGTAAGGGTCAAGTTGCATTCATTAGCATTGATGGTTCATGGTCCTCTAGCTCGAGCTCATGAAGCGGAAACAAAGTATGCAACATTTCGATCAGAGGCAAATCCTCCTGCTCGAGAACGCTTACTACCAGGTTTGATCTTCAGGACCAGCCTAAAATTGGACACTGAGTACCTATCCAGTGCAACCCGCCCGAGCGTGCTCCGCGTGTCGAGAAGGAGCGAACCCCAATGGAGCTTTTCATTCGTCACCTGATATTTGATGTTCTTGCAAAGAGAACTATCGATAAAGTGCTCAAGCTCATCCGGAAACTGGATTGGGACGATCCTGTTGTACAACGCACGTTGCACAAGGTTTTTACGAAACCGTGGAAAATCAAATACAGTAACATCAGTCTTCTCGCGATGTTGACGTACGACCTGCAGCGTTATCATCCTACTTTCACCATAGCTGTTGTAGATCAAGTTCTCGAAAACATACGTCGGGGGCTGGAACAGAACATATACAGTACGAACCAGCAACGTATAGCAACCATCAAGTACCTTGGAGAGTTGTACATCTATCGTCTGGTGGGCTCTAGTTTGGTGTTTGATACGTTGTGGTCACTCGTGACATTTGGACATCGTTAGTCTTGTTTCCACTCTTGTTGCATCCCCCGCGCTCACATCACATTCTAGCTGACGGGCAACCATTGCCCCGTCAGCCATGCGTACTCGATATGCCAGATGACTTCTTCAGAGTCCGTCTAATCTGCGCAATGCTGGACACCGTTGGCATGTGTTTTGACAGGGGCAATCAGAAAAGAAAACTTGATGGCTTCTTGGCGTTCTTTCAGGTAAATATCTCCGCCCTCGATCTTGCAAAATTTCTGACGTTACTCTCAGTATTACGTTTTGTGTAAGGAAGAGGTGCCGATGGATGTGGATTTCATGCTGTCGGACTCCCTTGAGGTATGGAAAATTTGTAATCGCGTCCCCATGATCTCACAGCTGTGCAGGCCATTCGACCCAAATTGGCGATGCCAAACTCAGTCGAGGAAGCGGCGGCGGCAGTTGATGAAATGTTCAACATCGCCGCACAGAATGCTGGACGTAAGTAAACCTCGTGGTGCACCATTCCGTGGCTGAGCATGCATCAAAGTGACAACCGAGGGCGATAGCGGTGAAGATAGTGAGGATGATGGGGAACGGCCTCAACACGTTGACGAAGATGAAGATGATACAGCTGGCCAGGAGTCAGCAGTGAGCATGTTTCTACATGTTTCTACAACGACAGTCACAGACGCACCCTTCCATAGGCTGAAGATCGCGCACCATCACCAGAGACCGTGGTTGTACTCTCCGCTCAAGAACATCTTGGTCCCTCAGAAGAAGCCGATGCAGATTTCGCCAAGGAACTTGCCAAGATTATCACAGATTCGTCTGCTGAGTCGAGAAAGATTGACAAGAAGGCAGCGTGGTGGGACTCTGCTGTGCTAGCGCCCGGCTCTAGAAAGAAGCGTGTTGATGACAACGAGGGAGACGTTGATGGGGAAGGCAATGCAGCTAATAGCGAGTCGGTGATGAACTTTACGGTGATCACAAAGAGGGGAAACAAGCAACAGGTCCATCAGTTCGATGATGTCGATGGGGGAACTGAACTAATGATCTACTTGATAGATGCGGTTTTTACCCGTTCCTACAGAATCAGCGCTCGCGGTGCATACTCGTTCGGCACAGCTCCAGGACAAGGAAGAACAGCAACACCTGAAACGCCTGGTCTTGAACTATGAGCAGAATCAAGAAGCCGAAGAGCTGAAAGGTAAATTTCTCGTGACATCCGGCGATTAAACATTTCGATAACGTCGACACGCCAGCGTTGGAAAATCGAAGCCGGACTGGTGCGATCAAAATCCGTTATGTTGGCTAAAGGGCGATGATTTGTCGCACTGGCACTGGCCAAGAAATCGGCGCATCAGCATGGCCTTTTCGCTCGTAGCGATCACTTGCGGTTCCCCGCAGCCACTTTCCGGCTTTGCACTCCCGGAACGTGACTTTGTAGTGGTGTCTTGGGCTTCGTCTCCAACGTCCTCCACCCAGTCTAGGTTCAGTATCCGCGCTGACGACCTTATGTACTTTGACGACCTCGAACCATCCGTACGATAACCTGTTAGTCGCAGGTGCAGTGCGGCCATGGATCGTAGCATTTTAAGTGATTTGCATGTTATTGACGACGAATGATCACTGTTATCTTTTGATGAATTCTCTGTTTATGCAAAGTTTGGAACGGCCCGACGGACTTGTTGACGGACAGTCAACTTCTCGTCTTGTGCCAACGCCACACCATCTCTCGATCCATTGACAAGGAATTAGAGCACCGGGAATTTGCCTCGCGAACTCCGTAGTGGTGTTTTTCATGTGCGATTCTGACGACGATTACTTTCCGGACGACTTGGTGCACACCTTCAACGAAGAAACTCTCGCCCTTCTCGATGAAGAGGAATCAAAATTCAAAGGCACCCAAGCTCGTCAGAGTGCCAACATAACTCAAGCCCGACAAACCGTCGGCCCCCCACCCAAGCGTCAAAAGACGTCGGGGTCATGGAAGCCTCAGCCCATCAACAACAAGGCCCTTCGCCGCACCGACTCTACTCTGGACGACATGGACTATCTTCCAGACATCTCCGTTCGGCAGGACGGTACCTACGGTCTCCAGGACAAACAAAGACGCGCGTCGGGACCTGGGCCTCCTAGTCGATCGGGAATTGCTCCAGGTCCGAGTCCGCACGTCGTCGTGCAGACAGCGCCTTGGACCAGACCCACGACGACTGTCCCTGTATCCCGCGGACCTACGCCCGCTATGCGCAGTACGTCGGGGACGGGCCCCGTGAGGGTACATCAAGCCCCTCCTCGTCCGCCGCCCTCGTCTGCGCGTGGTCCCCGAGCTACTCAGTCGCCTGTCTCTTCTCAAGAAGTTGTCTCTCGGACGCAACATGGGCTTTTACCACGAGTCAACAACAGGGTTTCGTCCGCGACTGTGACCGCCCCGTCCAGCGGTTCCGTCGATCGGCTGCTCCAACAGATAGACGAGGTGTGGTGTTTGTGCACCGCATGAATAGGTCGCGCATGGACTGAAGATTCTTTCATAGCTTCGTAAGAAGAACGAAGCGATACAGGCCGACATGGAGTCTGCTGTGCAGGCAAAGTTTTGCAAAGAGGGCGAGGTGACTATACTCCGAAAACGTCTAGAAAAGGTGCATGACGCGTCCTTTCTCGCGATGATCCTCTCATGACGGTTGCTTGTTTCGCGCAGACAGCCCAAGATCACTTGACTCAGATCACAAAGCTCAAGCTTGCAAAGGAAGAGGCAGATGCGAAACACGTTCTATTGCAGAAGCAATTCGAAGCAGATAAAGAACGCTTGAAAACCGAGTTAACTTTCAGGGTAAGGGGCGTCTGCGTTATTGAACAATTGATCTTATGTTTTTTCTAGCGCCACGAACTAGAGACGTCTGCGCGTGTACAACCTCAAGCTGTTTTTCTCGCAAATGAGGTTTCGCAGAGAGCAAAACCATTGCCTACTCAGAGGCAGAGGTCGATACAATGGACTTCCGCTGGCCCTTCTCGGCCAGTACCAGAGACTCCTCGTCGCCCCCGCTTTGGCGTCATATCAGATTTTGAGAAACCAAAGAAAACTTCTGTGCTGGAGACACGAGACCTCCCTTCAGGATTTCAGGGTAGTCCTTTGCGTTCACCGACGACGAGTAGGCTCAAAGGGAAGGAGATTGCCTCATTCGTTGCTTCTGTAAGTAGTCGTATCTGCTTGTCTGCAGCAAAGCATGATTGTATCTGCCTCCCAGCAGGCGGGTCCTGTCACCCAGAATGCCAGTCCTATTGCTCGAGAACCAAATACCCAGTCTTTCCAACCTGATGTGTTTAGTACTCAAGTGGATGACGGTGGCTTCGTCCAGGATCTCGGTCCTCTCGTTGAATCCGGTGTTGATGATGTCCACATGGTGGATGCAGGAACGCCTGTCATAAACTTCTCTTCGCAAAAGAACACTACTGTTCTAGCTCTTCCGAATCGGAATACTGTCGTTGGTGTTCACCTTTCTCTAGTCGCACCTTCGAGGCTGACTCTTGATAGCTTCATGATTTCATGCTAACGCATACTTTACAAGGATCAGAGCTCCCAACTCTGCAGCTACTCGTATGTGCGTCTCCGAAGGAAACAGGCCAAGTCCAGTCCTATGGTGCTGCGCTACTGCGAATTTTTAATACCCTTGGGGGCGTCTCTGCTCAGCCTGATAGGGATTTTGACGACTTGGCGCGAATTATCTGGGGCGCACTGTGTGAGGTGACCCAGTCCTTGGCAAAGAATGATTTGGTTTGATCCTTACTATCGTCATATTTGACCTTCACTCAGTCTCTGTAGATCACTCCGTTGACTGCCGCTCTGAACTTGCTTGCCGAGTTCACGTATATGTTGCTGTCAATCCACGCTCATCTGTCGCGTGTCCCAGACCGCAATGAAACACCGCACTTGTTGGCAGTACTACATAACATCATCCAAGACAAGCTTCAGAAGCTTGATGTTACAGCTGAGAACGAGTCTTCTGAGCTTCGCCTGCTGGGGAAAGAAACATTGTCTCTTTACGAGGCGCTGGTTTTGTGGATTCCCGACGTTCTCGAAGACAGGCAAGTTTTCATGACAGACCGTGTGACAATAGCTAACCGCGAATCCAGTCTGAACGCGAGTGCAAACATACCTTCCTTGCTCGTGATGTTGCTCCAACCTCACCACCCGCCGTGGCTCCTTACAGAGAGCACCTGGCTGCTCATAAGATTGTCGACAAGTATGATTCATGTAATCTCATCAGCTTCCCAGCTGACATGATTTTAGGATGGGGCCTCTTTCGTTCGTTGTTATCGCATGCTACAACTGAACTAACGGGAAGCGACGGCGAACGCGTGAGCGCTGCCCACCACCACATTGGCCTCGCATGTTCCCTGCTGACCGATACTGACCGCCAAGGACCCGAGGTGCGCCCTATAGGCCTTACTTCTCACTGCGTTGTCTGACTACAGCGTGTATCACAGGCAGAGGAACTCAAGAGTCGTGTCATCATGTTCTTTGGCATGCTTTCCAACGCACACCCTGATGCGGAAGCGTTGCTAGTCGAATCCCAGGAACTGATCCCGTCGATCGTCCTTTACCTCTGCCATCTGGCGGCAGGGATTTGGCACAAGAATTGGGTGATCGTGGACGATCCTCTGGCTGCTACGAGGTGCCTACTTGTCGTCCTCCGAACGAGCAGACGTTTTTTTGGCTGACTCTGAGTGAGCAGAACGATCGACGCCATCAACTACGCGACGTTGCTGCTCTATCACCTGGTCATTGGTGAAGACGCGACGCTCGACCTGCGCGAGTGTCTTTTGCACGCACGAGCAAAGACGCAGGAAGCGCCAATCGATTTTTTCATCTTGACGTTCGGTCGGCTCAGCTACGGAAACCCTCCGCATTGGTTGAACGTAAAGGATAGACAACGACTGGTGGCAGTCGGAGGTCCGTACTACTCGGCTGTATGTCGAGAACGAATTCACTGACAACGACATATAGCTCTAGCTAGAGCTCTCCTGGAGAGGGTAATCCAGGGACCGGAACTAGACATGATTTGGGAAACCTACCAGTATGAAGGAGACGAAACTAACGAAGCTCACATGGACGTAGACGAGGAGGTAGAGGCTCAACAATTTGCAGATTCATGAATGTACAGATATCACTAGGAAACAAATGAAACAAATGGCTCGATGGATACGCTCCGTGGACAGAAACTCAAGGATTGTCTAACGCACCAGGCCCGACGGTCTAGCGGGTACAGTCTAAGATCTCGAGGGAAACAAGGTGAAAAGTCAATGACATTACCTCGCGACAAAATTTCTTCCTCCACTGCATATGCCTTTTTTCCGTCTTCGACAACGACTCGAGTGCTTGCGACCTCTTGAGCGTAAACGCACACGCCTCTAGTTTATATTTAGTAGACCAGCGGAGCCGTATCTTCATCTACATACGGTCAGACGAGTTACCGACACATGAGATATCACCAGACATACCGCATGTGGCGGGACTGAGGGCGCGCCGCTCGCATTCCTACCAAGAGACTCGTCCCACAAGTGAGGCACGACGACCGTCGACGCCTCTCCAGCACTCTCGAGCCACAACCTCCAGAGACAGTCGTCCCAGTCCAGCGCACGCGATCCAAACAGGTAATGCCGTTCCGTACACCAAACGGGATAGTCCCTCGGGAGCACGACGGGGGCGAGCGTCCTCGGCGGCGGCAGAGGTTGAAACGTCTTTTGCGTCGCGTTGTTCAGCAGGAGGAGGAGGAGGACCGCGTTGGGCGGTCGACGGACCTCAGCTTGTCCAGCCAGCGCCCGGGGTCGAGTGTAGACATCATCGAGGGTATACGGCCGTCGGGGATCAAGACCACGTCGGACGTACGCGCAAAGAGCCTTGCCAGGTTGAGGTACGCATTCGACGACCCGCCAGCGATCGAAGGGACGTACAGGACGTGCACGGAGGTGCGGGCCAACAACGCCCGCCGCTCAGGTTGGGTTCTACTAGAGCCTGTTGCCGTCGTCGTCGTCTCGACGAGACGCTCGTGGCCAGTCGAGTTGGGCGGGTACGTAGTGACGACGACGAGAGACACGGGGCCTGGCCATGCCATCGCGTTCACGAGCGCTTCTTCGATCTGGACGTCCTCGACCCAGAGACAGGCAGTGAGATCGGACGTCGGATGGCCTGGATGGCCCTGTAGGACGAACGTGTCCAGGTGCGCGCGAGGGCCGAGTTCTCTAAAGGCGACGGACAGACGCTGGGACAGCGCGACGTTCCGCAGGCTCAACGACGTGTCCGAGTCGTGTACGAGGTCGGAAACACTGGTTCCCCAGGACGGAGGAGGAGGAGGAGCCCAAAATGCTTCCCGAGAAACGTCGTGGAT
>JBBPPY010000440.1:0-22636 GCA_038092195.1 Leccinum barrowsii
TGTGCGGCGAAGGCGGGGCCGAGACGGTCTACGAGCACGTCCGCGTCTGCTGGGATGTCGTCGTCGTCGCTGTGGGCGTCATCAGCGGGCCCCGGCGGTGAACGGAGACGAGCAAGACGCACTCCTCGAGGAAGGCGGTCCAATCGTCCGAGTCGTCGGCCATGAGAGGGGTGTAGTTTAAACTCCGACGGCGATAATTCCCTCGAGTAACTTACCTACACTTGCTCCTCCTCCTTGTACGCTCTCCGCTATGAACGCCCGTCCTCATAAACAGTCCATGTCCGAGCTCAAGCTTCGTCGTCTCACGGAGCACAACCAACGTCTCCGCGAAGACCTTGCTCGTCCACGCATGCGAGTCAGTGAAGCAAGCGCAAGGTACAGTTGCCTACTCGCCTCCATCCTCGCACCGCGCTCAACAACTAACCCACAGCTTGATCCGCTACTGCAAAACGACAAAAGACCATTTGGTATGTTTCGCTACACCCCATGTCCTCTGTCCTCACTCTTTTCAGGTCCCGTCAGTCTGGGGGCCAGTCGGCAAAGGCGAGGATCCATACGCACCACCGCAAACAGGCTGCAGTTGCGTCGTAATGTGATGCCTCGTCGTCATATACCCCTGCCGCTCCGTCATACCCCTCTCACACCGCCTCGAGGCTACCCCAGACCCACGCAGTGCATTCGTCTCTCAACGTCTAAACATCCACATCTACACGTTCGTTATTATCCTACCGTACATTCTACATCTATCCTCGACCTCCAAAACGTCGCACGATACTCGTGGCTTGCACCATGCATTGCGCTTCCAGCCTCGTCCTCTTCCTTGCACAGTCTCATTTTTCTCTTCTCTCTCTTTCTTTTTCCTTTTGGCACCCTTCCTCATTCTTGGTTTAAGCTACATACTCTACTTTTATTTGTTTTTATCGTCGACGAGCTAGCTTGTGTGCATTTATATGCAAACGTAAATGTTTGGAACAAACGAACGCCCGGTGCCTCACTCCGGACTTTGTATAAGGCTTTGTTATTCCGATTGTATTAACATGAGGTAATGCCAACAAATCACATTCACCTCCACCTCTTGTCTTCTGTCCATCATCATCATGATACCAGAACTTCGACACCACGTACGCGACGCCGTCCGTCCCATCGCTCAAAAATACGGCTTCAGTGTCCTGCCAGAGGTCGCAGACATCGTCGTCATTGCCGCCCTCTTTTTCACCGCAGTTAACTTCAGTCTTTCCCCTGCTATCGGCAGAGCATTTTTCCCGCTTTGCTATGGCAAGGCCGACAGGAGGACGCGCATAAACTGGTACTCGCACATCCCACCTTACCCTCTAGCTGGTATCCTGACCCCTTCACAGGGACGTGCGCGTCGTCTCCCTAGTTCACGCGCTAGTCGCAGTCGTGCTTGCTTGGCGCTGTCTTTCCCTCAAAAGTCTTGATCAAGACCGCGCCTTTGGGACCGACCCGAATTCTAGTTTTTTGTTGGCAATCACCATCGGGTAAGTGCTATCGCGTGACTTTTTCTGCTCGCGATGTCATCCATTTTAGTTACTTCATTTGGGACGTGTTCGAGACCATCCTCAACTTTTCCGAGGTCGGATTCGTGGCCCACGGCAAGTCTTCCAAAAGTTTGGCAGACCCGTGTTTGCTGACGCACATTCTAGGAGTGGCCTGTCTCTCCATCTTCTTGCTTGCGACTGCAGGTCTTCATCTCCGTCGCTCGTGCGTCGTCTCTGACCATCTCTACAGCGACCGTTTGTACATTACTATGTCGTTCGTTTCTTGCTTTGGGAAGTGTACGTGATTCCTTGGCACGACTCGACTGCGATGTTGGTGTACTGACGTGGCATTGATTAGGAGCACGATCTTTCTCAATCTAAATTGGTATGTTTCGCACCCGAGCGACCCGTGTGAATGCAATGCTATTTCGAAGCAGGTTTTTAGACAAGGTCGGCAAGACCGGATCTCGACTGCAGCTGTTAAACGGGTTTGCCTTGTTGGGCACGTTTTTCGTTTTCCGGCTCGTTCTGGGCGGAATGATGGTAATGTGGCTTCGCTTGAAAGTCGGTGTCGGGACGCTGAGCGGTGCACAGTCGTATGATTTCTTCGTCACGTTGAATGGCGTATACACACGACTCCCTCTGTTTTACATTATGGCCTACGGTGGGACCAATCTGATGCTTCAGGCTCTTAATTGGATTTGGTGGGCGTCGAGATACATCGATCGTGGTCGGTTACTGATCGTCGGTGGCACAGGTTTACAAGAATGATCGCTGCGGTTCGCAAACGATTCCCGGGAAAATCTGCAAAGGACCAAAGCAATCCGAACGGTAATGGGAATGGCAAGATGGACAGCCACTCTGATTGATAATGAGTAGAATAACGAAGTCTGTATATACCAGACTATATACCAAAAGTGTTACGAAGCAGCTGGAGCCAGACAAAAGGCAGCCTGTACGCGAGACCTGACGGAACGCTCCCAGGCAACGAGGTTGGGGCGTCGAGCAACTTGGACACGTGCGGATTCCTTGCTGTGTAGGAGGGTGTGGACGTAAGCGAAGAGGAGTGCGTCAAGCGCAGTGGGATTTCTGAGAGATGGCGGTGTGAGAAAGAGAATGGGACGAGGGATTGGAACGTACTGGGAGCCGAGGAACCACTTGTCGGTGGCCAGGCGGTCCGAGAGAGCGGCGATGGCTTCGGCATAACGTGAGTGGATGGCCACAGGATCGACATTGGTAGCAAATGGGGGGAGGAGAGAGCCAAAACCAGTCGCAGGTGGGGGAGGAGGATTAAGGACGGTGTCCAGTGCGGAACCCTTGTTCGAGTTGGACTGGAAGAGCCCTAAGATGGCTGGCGGGTCGCTGAGAGAGAGGGACTGGGGAGGGTGTGAGCGACGACAGAGAGATGGGTGGGGAGACGTACCAGAGCTGCGTGCACGACGCCTTTGAGGAGGGCGACCCAGGCATGACTCTCGTCCTTGGCTGCCTGGTCTCGGTAGCCCTCGAGGGCGTCAAGTGGATGACCGAGACGGAAGTCGGCCCAGTCAGGGATGTTGCGCGGGGGGAGGAGACGCGGGGACGGGTCAGGGAGATGGAGATTCGGGAGACGAGCGTCGAGGGCGCCCTCGGGAGATATGTCCCAGCGGAGAGCGATGTTGTCGATGCCGCGTAAGGCGAGGTAGGCCTGCCATTTGAGACACTCGACGTCGGCGCTGAGGAGGTCGGCGAGGTCGCGCGGGGGTGCTATCCAGAGGGTGGGATGTACGACGGGGAGACGATGCTGGACGTTGACGGCGGGGAATGTGTGCAGGGGGAAACGAGCCAACAAGGCAGGCAAGTCAAAGTCCATTATAGTAGTAGTAGTTGGTGGTCTTGTTGGAACAGACCATGTCATCATCAGAGCCATCCCGACCAGGCTCACCGTTCCCGCCCCCGCCCCCGCCCTCGTCCCCGCCCCGCCCGTTCAGGTTCACCTGGGACAACGCCAACAGACGCGGCCCAGCCAGCGTTTCAGAGACAACCGCCGACGGTCGAGCACTCGACACGTTCGCCGCCCTTCCCCGTGTCCGTCTCTCAAGCGCTGCCTCGCCGCTTCCCCACCACTGGTCCAGCACCACCCAGGGTTTCAACGGTGCGCACCCTCTCCAGCCCTTCACTTGGCCCGCTCACGCCGTCTCACAGCCGTCTCCAACGTGCTCAACAGCCCCCACAAGACACATGCACCCCCAAAGGCACATTCATCACTCCCGCCTGTGCCCCCCACGCAGCTCCCCCGCGTAAAGCGCAAGGACTTTGACTCCTACTTACGCGCGGTCGCCCCAGAATGGGACCGCTTCGTTCAAGCCGCGTCCCCTCCGCCCGCGCCGTACAGCTCATCCTTCCCTTCCCCCCCGACACCGCCCCCCTCCAAACTCTTACCGCCCCTCGACACCGTGCCCGCCGTCTTCTTCAAGCCCGACTTTGACCTCGCAGACCCACGCACGTTCGACTCAGTCACAGAGCGCCTCGGTGGCGACCAGGACACCTCCGATCCCTCCTCCCTCTCTTACTCCCTCCCTCTCCTCGAAAAGCTCTCTCACCACGCTGACACAATTGAACAGCATCTCGTGCGCGAAATTTCCCTGCGTTCCTCCTCCTTCTTTGCTGCCCTCACCAACTTGCAAGACCTCCAAACCGAGTCCGAGCAGTGCTTGGATCGCATAGCCAAGTTACGCGCTCTGCTCGCAGACCTCGACAACAGGACCCCCATCCGTGGTCTACACGTCCTCCGCAAAGAATCCAGGCGCTCCAATCTCGTTGCCGTCAACGATGCCGTCCGTGAAATCGCCGCCGTCGTCGAAATAGCGTCTGTCGCCAAGGGCTTGGTCGGCGCAGGCCAATGGGGCGAAGCACTTTCCGTCATCGACACCATCGAGTCTCTCTTCGACCCCGCCGCTGCCGCCGCCCCTTCCGTAGTCAAGCGGCCTGCGTCTCAATTGTCCCTCGCCCCTTCTTCACTTCCGTCACCACCACTCCTCCAGGCGCAAGTACCCATCAGGAACAGTTCTCTGTCCTTGGTACCCCTTTCGTCCCTCGCCGCTTTTTATTCCCTTCCGTCTCATCTGCAAACCCTGAACAACGAGATCAGCTCGTCACTTACGACAGATCTTGTTGCTGCACTCAAGTTTGACTTGCTGGATCGCATCAATGCGGTTCCCAAACCTTCCGATCCTGTCACGAACCCAAATGTCACCCTCAAAGACCGTCTGCGACCTTTGCTTCACGGGTTGGTCCGTACTAATGGCATTCGGGTCGCGATTGTCTCCTGGCAGGGTGCCGTGATGTCCGAGGTGAAGGCGATCATGAAACGCGTAGGTGCAACGTCTTTCTCTTCTGTAAAGGTTCAGAATGTCAATTCAATCTTGTAGTGCTTTCCCTCGTTTGATCCAGACGAAGACGAAAAGAGTTCTAAAGCTGCATCGAGGCATGTACCACATGCTTTTTCTTCTTTTCATATCAATCTTACAAACCTGTCAGCTTCTTGCGTTCAATGACCCAAGCCGAGTTCTCTTCCGCCGTCTCCTCTGTGTACACAAGTCTGTTTAACGGCATCGAGGGGCTTCAAGTTCAGAACGGCGTGCTGATGGAGGTGCTGGAGACTCTCATGTAAGTAAACAGTGCTTTCCCGCCTATCTGTCTCGGATTTGACTCTATGCAGATCCACGCAGGTATCAATAGATCTTGCACCTCTCCAAGAGGAATTATCGGACGTTATTTCCTCGACAGCTGACCTGTCAAACAGGCTAGTAGCCAAAGTGGTCGGTTACCGTTCAGAACAACACGCCCAACTAGATTTGCCAAGCTTCCTTGTGTTCTTTAACCGGTCATGGGACTTTGTCATCAGATGCGAGGTCGTCTGTCGACGTATGATCATGGGACTTCGAGGCACGGTACTCGGCCAGGTACGTTTACGCCGCCATCCATCACTCTACGGACTAGTCGTCACAATCACTGCCTTTTCAGGCCAGATTATTCTTACAAGCATTCCATCAGTCAAGAATCAATCAATCTGCCAAGCTCGTGGAGGACGAACAATGGAATCAAATAGATGTTCCTTCCGCCGTTCAGCATGCCGCTGACGTGTTGGTCGATTCTGCCATTCGGGATTCCCCTGATCTCGTCATAGCGGCTCTCTCCACCACTCCGCCCTCCCATTCGACGAATGGAAAAGCTAAACCCGCTCTTGGCAGACAGAATGGCTTAGCACCGCCGACAACCAAATACATTCACATCGAAGAGCGACCCTATTTCTGTGTCTCAGCCACAGGTGCTGTTCTCGGGCTCCTGTTAGAGTACCTGAAGCTCGTAGTCAATCTTCCGATGCTGAACACGGATACGATGAGCCGGGTCATCGAATTTCTCAAAGCATTTAACTCCAGGACCTGTCAAGTAGTTCTTGGGGCGGGCGCCATGCGCTCCGCCGGGTTGAAGAACATCACGGCAAAACATCTTGGTTGGTGACTTTTCTTATTGTTTCATGGTCTACGTGCGAACTTTATCGGTCGTTATAGCCCTGGCGTCCCAGTCACTCTCCATTATGGTGGCACTCATTCCGTACGTGCGAGAAACGTTCCGGCGCCATCTTAGTCCAAACCAGGCAGTCATGCTGGTCGAATTCGATAAACTCAAACGGGTGTGTCCGGGTTCGCGCGAGTTCAGTGGTTATCAGACTGATCGCATGGCTTTTGCGGCAAAAGGATTTCCAAGAACACCAGAACGAGATACATTCCAAATTGGTTGCGATTATGGGTGACAGGATTAGTGCCCATGTCAAGTCATTGCAGGTCGGTCATATGCCACCGATCTCCGGTTACGAGATACCGTTGGCTGATCACTTGGTGGCAGGCTGTCAATTGGGAAACGTCGAAGCAAGGCGAGGGTGTCAATGTCTACATGGAGCTTTTGGTCAAAGAGACGGTGACATTGCACAAGGTCCTTTCGCGATACTTGTCCGCGCCGATCGTGGAGGTTCGTGCATTGAACGGCTTGTTGGTATCCTTGTGACCAACCATGAGTTGTCTAGTTTGTGATGTCACAGGTCTTCGCCGCCATCAATCACCGACTGTCCGAGGAGTACGGTGAGATCGAGTTACAGAGCCAGGAGGCAAAAGATAGGCATGTGTCATCTGCCGAAATATTCTCCAGCGAAGTGCTATATCTGACTATTTGAAAAGGATGCTAGCGGACGTTCAATTCTTGCACCAGAAGTTGTCGGTACTAAAGAATGTCTCTGCGCCAACGAACATGCTTGAAACCCTCGTGACCGAGAAATTGATACCTCGCAAGTCCACACTTGGCAACTTCCGCCCGCCTGTGGGTGCCAACGAACGACTGAAGGGACTCTTATCTAGGAGAGATAGCTCCAAGCCGGAGAAGCCATTGCCATCTCCTACACAGCCTCCACCCGGATCTTCTAATGGTACCGTTTCGGACGAGGTTGTGGGCGATTCCGACCGGGTTATTCCACCTCCTCGAAGCAGTTCTTCTGATGCGGTTACCGCGAGACCAGAGTTATCCCCGTCCGCAGATGGCAATGGGATACAGGACATGACGCTGAAAAGCGAGGAGGAACTACTTGCAGACTCGAGTCCGACTTTATCGTCGTCGCTGGGTGGAGGGCGTTCCGGTAGTAATGACGACACTGAATCTGCCCCCCTGCCAAGCTAGCTTCTGACTGAGGATTACCGTAGCTGACCGTATCGATTTACGCTTTCAATATTCACGCGGATTCCTGATACGATCTGCGGCGTCTTGAGGTACCAAAGGGACTGACCCAGGTTTGGCCCTGGCAAGAACTTAGTATGCATGGCATTGAATCGCGCCGAGGTACCCTTTCACACAGGGTGGGCGAGACAAAGACAGCGAGGTACGGTCCGCAGCGACGGTCGATTCGTGCGGACTAGGCAGCCTGACGCGACCGCTTTACGCCTCAAGTCTTTCTAAATTCTATTCGGAGACACTCTGCATCACGTGGACCAATGCTGCGCAGGCGATGCACCACCCGAAAGCGCCAGAGTACAACGTTGCCAACCTGCCACGATAGTACGCCCCTTGCTTGTGTGGGACGCATGATTTGCGTGGAAACAGTTGGCGTTTTTTTTTCGGTCGGAGGTGAATTGAATTGGCCACCCGGGAAGGGCAGCGAATGTTTATCGAGCATGGCATCACACACGCGAGACTGACGACATCCGCCGACAGTTTGATGCATGGCATGTTGCCCCGCACGCCAACGGGAGCGATGTGAGGTACAAGGGGGCATGGTGATGGCGTGATTTGGATTTGTGAGGTGGCGACCTTAGTAGTCATGTTCTCGCTACTACTACTGACGTGACCGAGACGACTTGACCTCCACGGTGACAGCACGTAACGCGAGCGGTGGGTGAAATGGAATTGATGAGTCCGGTAAGAGTCAAACGTGCGACTGGCTCAAAGGTGAATCACACACGCTCACATTGCCACAATGGGGGGCGGGAATGCCGCATTGAAGGCGCGATTGCACGTTTAAAGTGGTGTAGATTAGATTGTCCGAAGTATTGAACTGACAGTCACATGTGTGACGTTGACTCCCCCTTTGAGTCATTAAATTTGTGATATTTCCATTCCTCCTGTGCCGGTCCCTCCATATTTAAGTTCCAGGGCCAATTCCCTCTCTCCCTCTCTCTCTCAACGTCCTCCATCTTGCACTCTTCCATCAGTACAAATGTTCGAGGAGATCTGTCTCACATGTTCGAGACAGCTCCCGGATGACAGGTGCGTGCTCACCTCAAACCCCTTGTCCATATCTCACTCACACCACCACAGTCGTGCGTATTGTAGCGACGAATGCGAGGCCCTCGACGTTCACAACTCTCCTTCCATATCCTCAGCCAGCAGCGCCCTCTCCTCACCTCACTTTGACCATGCCCCCGGTGGCGAAGTACCCGCCTTGATGCCTTCCGCCCTGGGCAGTGCGCTCGGCAACTTTCGCAAGCGCGACAGGTACTCCACCTCGTCGTCTTCCTCTTCCGTCTCTTGGTCCCTTTGCACGGACGCCGAGGACGACGAGGATGACGAGCCCCTCGTCGGAATAGATGATAATTCCGGATACGAAGGCGACAGCGTGGAAGGCTCTATTGTCAATTCCCTCCGCTCTATCACTTCCCACCATCAATCAAAACAATCTAGCTTAATGTATGCGCGTAGACCATCCGCGACTAACCACCATTCTATGATCCCCCTTTTGCATCGTCGCACCTCCTCAAGTTCCTCTTTGAGCCATGTCCCCTCTCTCGCCGACGACGAGCTGGATTTCGCTCACGAGGCTTCCCATCGTCCTCGTCAAGAGGTTTCCCACTCAGCTCGAGAGCCGGACAAGGACAAGTCAACGCTCACATCGAAAACCAAAAAGAGCCGCAACCGTGCGAGTCTGCCAGCGTACTTTTCGCTTCTCCAAATAAGCTCTCCCCAACGCCCCCAGGTCCTTCCTGCTTTGGGCGTTTCTAATGGTCATGACTCGCGGCCCTCCCCTCCGACCCCAAAATTAGCATCATTGCTTACTGCTTCTGGCCTGCGCTCCACTCTGGAATCAACACCGCGCGGTCGTCGCCGCGAACCAGAACCACCGCAATATGCCGACTCTCATCCTGGCCCTGGTTCTGGTTCTCATTCACGAACCCGCCAGAGCACAGTCGTACCAGAGTCCCGCGCGTGTCGCGACAGTCGAGGCAGTGTGGAGCAAGTATTTGATTGGACCTGTGCTCCGCTCTCTAGGGGACGTCCGACTGCTCGACGCAACAGCTCACCCCTTCCCAAGATGGTGCTGTCGATCCAAGAGTTTGAAGACCCGGCGTTAGTCGCACCTAATGCCCACAACGAGAGGCGTGGACGCTACCGAACACAGGAACTCGAGGGTCGGGGCACGTCTCGAGATGCCCCCGGCTTCGGGATAGGGCGCAGTGGCCTGCGGGAGCGCGAACACACGGCGGGTCGTTGGTAGCCATGCCCGTTTCGTGTTACTCAAAACAGTCTACGCGCTACGACCCGCAGGCTGAGCCTATGAGGTCGTTTTTTACTCTTTTCGTCCCATTTGCATCTTGTCCAAAAAAAAACCAGGATTACTCGCCTTCTATTCCATTTCTCCGTATTATATATCTCACGAACCCAGGTATTGACTCAAGAAAACTTACGGAACTCATACCAACATTGGCAAACTTGCCGTTAGCACTGCAATTGTTATCTATCGCTATCACACACAAAACCCTAGGATTTTTGTTCGCATCGAGCATCAGCATACTTAGTTGGCTATACTGTCGTTGCAGAGGCCCTTTTATTATTCTCTTTTTTCTTCTTTCTTTTATATGTTGGCTTGCGGAGATGGTATAATCGATTTCACTGTGCCAGAGAAAAATTTGTGATGTGACACACGGCGAATAAATGCAACCCCCCCAATAGAATGGAATGGAAGGGGGGTCACTTTTCTTAGCGATATTTGGAGAGCTGCAAGGCCTCACAGCCCGAGTGACGGTCAACAGCGAGAACTACATCGTTCTTCAACAGAAATTCTGTCTGGATCGACGCCAGCGACGCCGGGGACGCTGCATGTCAATCAGAACAACGTTGCATTACCCAACTAGCCACCATTGATCCAATCACTCTCCTGGACTTTGCCCAGGACGCTCGTCCTCCACGCCAGGACCCCGCCCCAGGGCTGGAATCCACTACAGAGTCAACCCAAGGAGTCGCCCCTTCACCGTCCTCGTCAAGACAATTCGCCCTACGCTCTCAGCCACCCGCTTCTCCCTCTCTAGTTCCCTCCACACGTACCCGCGCTCTCGTAGAGCACCTTGAGGGTGACGCAACCCCTGCTCTGCCGCCAGGTGCGGGTCTCGTCCTCCTCCTCGATCATCCTTTGCTAACTCGTTCCCTTCTCTCGCGATCATTCTCTTTGCAGACTCACCAAGACCACACAAGAGACAACGCATAGTCAGTCGACGCACCACCCTCTCTGCCTCCGCTTTCCGTCCCACCCATTGACCACCCACCCCCCCATACAGGGTTCTTCCACAGATAAGATGTACATTCCACGTTCAGACAAGCTCTCCAATTCATCGCTGTCCATCAGCAGCAGCATCTCGGAGCCCGGTCCGTCCTCTATCACGTTAGACAAAGCAAATCGCTCGAACGGTACCCTCCCCATCAATGGCTTCAAGCCCAACACATCCCCGCCGATGAGCAACGGCGTTTCCAGACACGGCCCTCCAGTGGCGCGCGTGTCCCTGCCCGGCACCACGTTGTATGATGACCCTTATGTAGACAGGGAAGAGTTCATTCGCCTCGTCATACAGAGTCTACGTGACGTGGGCTACGTGTAAGTCGCTCTTTTTCTTCGCGCCACTCTAAACGTAATCCCTCCCTAGCGAATCCGCCGCCACCCTCGAAGCAGAGTCGGGTTACTCCCTCGAGGCACCTGAAGTCACCGAATTCCGCCAGTATATTCTTGACGCAGACTGGGCGGACGCGGAGGCGTTACTTCCCCACCTTACTGCAGCAGACGAGGAGGCGATCTGGGTGCGATCAACACCCCGTCCGTCATTCGGCTCGAGGTCTCTGACACATCTATTTCAGGAGGCCCATTTTCTTATCGGCAGACAGAAATACCTCGAGCTTTTGGAGTCCCAAAAAACGACGGCTGCGTTGCAGGTGCTGCGTAACGAATTAGCTCCCCTGAGTACAAACTCAGAGCAATTACACGCGCTATCCAGGTACGCATCAGGGCATATGGATTAAATAATCTCCGCCTCATGCTGATCACTTGTGTGATAGTCTGATAATGTGTTCCGATCCTGAGGACCTACGACGGCGTGCATCGTGGGATGGGGCATCCGGAACGTCTCGCCGAATACTGCTTTCCGAACTGCAACGTGAGTTTTTCGTCCTCCATTTTCGTCTTCATCATGTCAAGAACTTCTTGTGCCAGAATTTATACCCTCCACGACAATGATTCCTTCCCGGCGGCTTGCGACCTTGCTGACACAATCGAAACATTATCAAAGAGAACACTGCCTATATCATAACGTGCCCATGAATTCTGCTGCTTTCTCGCTATTCTCGGATCACTATTGCGAAAGAGAGGATTTCCCCTGTGTGACAACTACTGTTCTCGACGTACACACCGACGAGGTGTGGAATGTGGCCTGGAGTCATGATGGCTTGCGCCTGGCTAGCGCAAGCAAAGACAAGACGGCCATAATTTGGCGGATTGGGGTAAGTGACTCGTCTGCCCCTTCCGGAGGATTAAGACTGACGTCACATTCATAGTCGGACATCGAACCTACCTCTCGTGAGTGTGTTGTGGAGTTCACTCTCCGAGAGCACCCCTTCCCCGTCGGCGCATTGGCATGGTCGCTTGACGACTCCGTCCTGGCTACCTCTGCGGACCAGCTAATAATGCTTTGGGACACCAAGGTGATTATCATCGCTTTCATTGTGTAAAGTATGACTATAATAATACGTCTTGCTAGACTGGAAAGCGCATACACGTGCTTGACTCTCATTCGGAGACTGTTTCGGCACTCGTGTGGTTACCGGATGGCTCTGGCTTCATGTCTGCAAGTCTGGATCGCAAGATATTTTCTTGGGTATGTACAACCTTCCCGAATGTGGTATACCTGGACAGACTTCACTCCTTCTCTTCCAGGACATGACCGGGAAGCTTCGGGACGAATGGTCAAATGTTCCCATCCGTGTCACCGATATGGCTGTCACTCCAGACATGACGCGGCTTGTCACGGTTGGAATGGACTACATCGCAATACCAACTGCATCAGAGGATGTCGATCGAGTTGCCAGTCGGGAGCCAACACCAGCTCCGGCCAGCAATGGGAACGGCGCCACGGCGAGCGGGGGCCGACCGTCGGAGAATCGGATGATTATATACGAGCTCAAGAGCAAAGCTATTGAACTGTGAGTTGGGCGCCGTTGCCGCGCTCGGCCTGACTGAAGAGTTGGCGTGGTTAGGTCGCTTCCTACGGATGGTGAACTTACGAGCGTGAAGATCTCTGCAGACTCTCAATTTGCACTGATTAACCATGCACCAGACGTGAGAGTTGTTCGAATATGGCCCCTTGGTGATTTACTTATGATGATGCGATGTATGGCAGGAGGTGCATCTATGGGACCTGCACCAGGGTCGTCTCGCACGCAAATTTACCGGGCAGCACCAGGGCCACCATGTGATCCGGAGTTGCTTCGGAGGCGTCGATGGTAACTTCGTGGTCAGCGGAAGCGAAGGTTGGTGTTAGCGCTGTTCTCCCTGATCTTTTTCTCACCTGGTTATCCTAGACCGTAACGTTTATATCTGGCACAGGGATACCGGTGTGCTTCTCGAAATCCTTTCTGGCCACGGAATGGGAAGTGTCAATTCAGTCGCATGGAACCCACGGAACGAACGAATGTTTGCGTCGTGTTCAGACGACTTTTCGATCCGGATATGGGAACCATTGCCACAGATGGTCGCTGGCGGACTGCCTTTGAGCGAGGTTGGAAGAAATGGAAAGGGCAAGGGCAGAGTCCGGTTATAGGAACGTTCTGCATGGTGGGGTACTTCGGATCATGCTAACCACCCTTCATTTTGCATGGATAATTGGCATAAGCTAACATTCAACAACTCATCTTGCTTGTTCCATCTGGTTTAGTTTTCGCGCATCGAACATTCTGTTCGTGATCTGTTTTTCAAGTTCAACCAATGTCATGTCATTCATGTTATGCATAGTATAGATAGGTAACCGTACAATAGCATTCTAGCTGGAGCGTAAGATACTCTTGTAAAATCAACCGCACGTGATGTTAAGAAGCGACGGTCATCCAGTAACTTTTGTACGCGACGGTATCGCGATGAGTACATGGTTGACGCTGGCATTCGCCCTACACGTTTTGGCTCGTGGCGAGTCCGCTTGGAACGGCAAGACACCTCCAGGATCAGACAAACCAAAAGCTTTCGTGCCATTCTACGTCCCGCCTGGTGCCAAGAGCTACGACTCATCGTCCCCGTTCGTTCAGTATCGGGGTCTGTGGAGAGACTCTTATTCCAACTCATACTTCCAAGGCACATCTCGCTGGACCGACGAACCCGGCGCGCGCGCGTCCCTTTCCTTCATCGGCACAGGCATCGAATGGTTTGGATCTCAAGACAGGTTGCACGGTATCGCCACGATCTTCATAGACGGCCAGGAGGTGAAAGCCGTCGATGCTTGGAGCCTCGTCCCACGCACGCAACAGCGACTGTCCTGGAAATACGATCTTGCGTATGGCAAACACCTTATAGAAATCGAGCACACCGGAAGAGGTGCAGAAGGCGTGGCCAACCCGATCATAGACATCGATGCCATGGTCGTGACGAAGGGCCAAGATCATACTCGGTTGCCATCTGAACCGATCGGACAAGATGACGATGCTCAGGGCGACAGCGGGATCCAGTGGGACCTGGTACTACGCGGTTCCACCGGCGTTGCCGCGATGCAATTGGTGGTCATCTCTCCCAGCCATGTACTCGTGATCGACAAGGTGGAACACAACCCGATATCGATTGGTGGCCACCCTGCCTGGGGGGCGTTGTACAACCTCGACACGCAGGCCGTCATGCCCCTGGAAATACAATCCAACTCGTTCTGTGCTGGGGGTACTTTTCTGAGCAATGGAACGCTGATCAACGTTGGAGGGAACCCCGTCATCGAAAGCTTCACGTCGGCTGCAGACTTTGGGCATTTGGACGGTCTGCAAGCCGTTCGGCTCTTCCATCCCTGTCTTTCTGCCGACGTCACCCAGTGTTACGTGTACGAGAACCATGCTCGCGTTCGACTGGCGAGTCCAAGGTGGTACAACACCGTCGTCAGGTTACCTGACGGCAGCGCTATGGTTATCGGAGGATCAAAGAAAGGTGGCTGGATCAACAACGCAACCGTCAATAATCCGACCGTGGAGTACTGGCCACCCAAATCTATTCATGGCTCGAATGGTTTGCCCATCCACCTGCCGTTCCTGGTCGATACGTTGAATGCTAACCTCTTCCCGATCGCCTTCGTTCTCCCGGATGGTAAGGTATTCGTCGCTGCCAATCAGGACGCCATGATCTACGACTGGCAGGCGAACACGGAACAGAGACTCCCACGAATACCGAACGGAGTTCACGTCACATATCCGATGGCGGGTGTCGGGCTTCTCCTCCCACTATCACCTGGGGACTACACGCCAGAGATCCTCTTATGCGGTGGTTCTGCCGTCAGGGACACTATCCCCGGCTATGAGATATCATCACAGGATCCTGCCTCCAACCAGTGCTCGAGGATAACGCTCACTGTGGCTGGAATTGCAGCCGGCTGGGAAGTAGAGTGGCTTCCAGAGCCGAGGCACATGCCTGATGCTGTGTTGCTCCCCACAGGGCAAGTTTTTATTGTCAATGGCGCCAAGTCAGGCATCTCTGGCTATGGAAACGTCAAGGGCCAGGCGGGACAGTCAAACGCCGACAATCCGACTCTCACGCCTGTTTTATATACACCCGATGCACCCCCTGGTCAACGGTTCTCTTCATTAGGTATGAAATCGAGTGTGATACCGCGTATGTATCACTCGGTGGCGACGTTGACGCCTGCTGCCGATATCCTGGTTGCGGGGAGCAATCCTAATCTGGACAGGAGCGAAGTGAAATACGGGACAGAATACCGAGTAGAACGGTTCCGGCCTCCTTACATGAATGCAGAGCGACCAGTCATTACCCAGCTCCCCCACAATATCTATCATGGACAACCGTTCGAGATGAGCGTCAAGATACCTTCCGGGACGAATGCCACGGAGCCAACGATCAAAGGTGTGTCTTTCTTTCATCGCTGTTGGAGATCGTGGATTGAACTTTGCTTTGAAGTCGCACTGATGGATTTAGGGTTTATCACGCACGCGGTACACGCGAATTCTAGGCTAGTATATTTGGCGATCTCATCATTCCACGACGGAGAAAACATGACCCTCACTGGGCCTCCAAATGGTAACGTCTACCCGCCAGGCCCGGGATGGATCTTTCTCGTCAACAATGGAGTCCCAAGTCAAGGAAAGATGGTGATGGTTGGTGACGGACGAGATCCCCCGCTCGACGAATCCGCCTGGGAAAAGTAAGTCAAAGTGTGGTGACTACGTGTGACGGTATCTGACTCGTACAGCATGCTGAGGGAGACTATAGTAGACCAATACGAGTCTAAGAAGGGAAAAGCTCACGGGATAGTCGAACGCGAGTAGGCACTTCAAGCCACTTGCCAGCCGTTGTCCCCGTATTTGTACAATGTATACGCTATCGTTGTGTCCACCTCATGTGTTTCTACTCGTCGACAATGTATATCGAGGCTCAGAGGTTACACGATTTAACAAGTGTGATCATAGAGCCCGTTGTTTCATCCGACTGCTCACGGTCCTCAATCCCGCATAGACCTTTCCTGGGGGTGAACCAAGAATGAGGGATACGACTGCGTCTCGCGCAATTTTGATGTTTTGAAATGATCCCATGATATGTATTTTTCTAGCCAATGAAATCAGAAAACCAAGAAAGAGCGCATTGCATAATTCAACAAACGTGTCTGCAAGAACGATTCGCGTGCGGCTTGCATTCTCGATCGTAAATTTCGTCTTTCCATCTTGCCCTGCTATCCGACCTAGGAAATGGATGGATGATTCGCTGCCACTGATACAATGGATAGCTGCATACCAATGGCGCGTGATAGGTGATCTCCGTGGAGCGTTTTCACGTCTTTGATCTCGAAAGAGTCGAGGTACAGATCATCTAAGCGAAGAAGTGCGATGGCGTCCTTCGTTGGCGGCATTAGGCGAGTCGCAGATACAGTCTGCATTTGCTCACATTAACGTCGAAACCCAGTGCGTACGCTTTGACGAAGTCGGCTCCTTTTTGAACCGACCCGACGTCTTTCGTGTGTTTTGATGTCTAAGTACTATCTCTTAGGCGCGCAGACAGAAGACGGGCAGACGCCATACCCGGATTTCGACACATCTCCGTTGAACGTTCATTCGAACTTGCAGGCCGAGTATCTCCGTGAGGGGAGAGAATATGTTGACCCAATCTTTTTTGATTGGCGTCATGCGATGCGGTGGTATAGGAATTCGTCGGGTCTCCGACTTGAGCCTGGTCGATTGGGCGGCAGCTGAGAGGGCGGGGAATGATGGTGCTGAAGTAGGCTGGGGAGCAGATTCGGGATCAACGTCGATCGCGAGTTCGTCGTCGCCGTCGTTGCCTCGTGTATCCGAGTGATTGTTCAGCGGTTGTGTGGGTTCTTCGATTAGAGGGTCTAGTTGCATGGCGTCCTCGCCTTTGTCCTCCACGGTGCTTTGTTTCGGTTCTGAGTTGTCATTGATGACTGCTGCTTTCTTTTTTGCGAGGCTCCTACGATTTTTCTTGTGAGTATTTGGCGGTGGGACAACGTGGGTAACGCCCATGATGGTGGGGAAATACAAGTACGATAAGAAGGTATTAGTGTTGTAACCCTGAGGTCGGAAATCGGATGCCAAGTTCACCGCATCTTTCGTCATTGTCTAACATTATCGGACATACCAAAGACCTCGATGCAAGCAGAACAGAGGGTAAGCGAACCGCTACGATATGTATCTCACCTTACCTCACGCAGAATTCTCTTCAGCGTTGCAGGGCTTGCTCAGTTCCCTAGAAATTGTCTCAAAAGATCAGTGACATCCTAGTAGATAATTCCGATCATGGCACAACGCCAGGAAACCAGCCTAGTCAGGTACATGCATCCTAGAAGTACACCCGCACTCGGTCACCGACTCTCAAACACACAGCTCCTGAACGAAGGCGGTCTTCCCATGATTGACATTTCAGAACCAGTCGATGGAGCACCCCAATCGAGCAGCACTTTACCCTCTCCCGTCGTAGAACAAGACCTGGTTCCGTTCCCTCTTCTGCCAGCTGCTGAAAGGGAGCGGCGGCGGCGCGAACGCGATCGTATTCTTGATTTGCTCGAGGCGGAAGAACACTTGCAGCAGCTACGAGAAGAGCGCTATGCGGAGGAGGAACGAAAGGAGGCGATCAGAAAACGAAAGGAGTTGGTAAAGGCTGAGCTGGATCAGCTAAAGGCGGCCCGAGAGTTGCACAAGAAGATGGGACGGGTTCTCGTCCAGCGTGCCGAGAGAGCGGCAGAAAAAGTAGAGGATGAAGAATTGCAATCGAAGCTCCAGGTATCGTCCTCGGTTGTAAAGAAGAGCGTGGCCTTTGAAGATGCGCCAGCTGCAGAAGCCAACGAGAAGGGCGTAGCACACCAATCTGATTGGGGTGACGTCGTTCCTAGTAGGTTACGCGCCCAAGGCCGCATACCTCTGGTGAGTACATCCCAGGCAGAGGAATCCCCCATGAAAATGCATGTAGTGGAGCGACATCCCGCGGGAACTCCAGTCTCTCCCTCTCTCCCTGCCGCAGACTCGGATGATGAGTCTCCTTCATCGGCCGGGTACATCTCTCCAAGCGTGGAGAACGACTCTCCAGAGGAAGATGGATCCTCATCGAGTAATAACGGTATATCCTGAGACGACGAGCCATTAGAGGAAGGATTCTATTATGACGCTGCACAACATCACCGAGAAATCGCGCTGGAATATCACAAAAGAAGATACGCCATCGGCGCCGAGACTGCAAAAGCCATAGCTGGGGATATTCTGGACGACTCGGAATATCAGGGGACCGTAAGTCATTGGAACTTGTATGCATTCGTCAATGTTGACGTCGACTCTGGTTCCAGTCCACCGGACAGCCCCCATTGTCGCGTTTCCGAGCGCATGGGAGCGGCGTACGACAAGTCTCGTGGTCCAATTTCCACATCTATAGAGCTTTCTGTCATCCCAGCGTCCCGTCAAAAATCTCTTCGAAGTTCCGTGCGGCTAGGCAAGGTAGAAAATGATCAACTAGTGGGGGGTCATTCCGGAGAAAGTGGGAGCGAGGACGAAAATGTCAGAGAATTGATTCAAATGTTGCAGACAGGCAGTATCCAGAATGGTGGTCCCGGTTACGATCCATCTTCAATATCCACCATCGCACCTCCCCAAGCTTCTGATGCCGTAGAGTCATCATTCGTAGATTCTGCGAGCACTTCTCGTGGGGCAGGCCATCAAGATCAAGCAAGCTCGTGGAGGAGGGCGCGCAGAGACGACCCTTTATCAGGACGATCACATCGGCGACAATTCTCAGCCGCACTCGACCATCTCGCGTGTTATCGAGCGAAAAGCTCCTAGATCCAATCCTAGCCAACATTTCCCTATCAACAAACTTCACGATCTTCTACAAAGGTTTCTTAACTGCATCTCCCATGATCATTGGTTCATCATCATTTCCTATGCCAACTAGTGGTTCGACTCTTACCATCGTCGTCTCCTCACCCCATGTCAATTGGTTCTGCATCTCACAACGCGACGTCGCCCGCCAGCAGTCAGTCGTCTGTAACGAACTCAGAGCAATTGCACGTGCTGTCCAGGTACGCATCAGGGCACCTGGATGAAATAATCTCCGCCTCATGCTGATCACTTGCGTGATAGTCTGATAATGTGGTCTTTCGTCGTCTGTTTCGACTTTTCAGGATCCAGGACCGCCCGGGGCCTTGCTATAGGCAATGTTCTCTTTGTTAATGTCTCGATTGAGTCAGCAAGGTCGCAAGCCGCCGGGAAGGAATCATTCGTCGTAGAGGGTAGAAAGTCTGGCATAAGAAGTTCTTGACATGATGAAGACGAAAATGGAGGACGAAAAGCTCACGTTGCAGTTCGGAAAGCAATATTCGCCGAGACGTTCCGGATGCACCATCCCACGGTGCACGCCGTTGTAGGTCCTCAGGATCGGAACACGCATGTTGTGATACGCACGTTCCAACTTCCAAATCAGCTACAGTAGTAGTCGAGCAGCTCGAGCTACACTCAATCCACAGAAACTCAAAATTTACACGTCCTTACACCGCTACAGCTCCAGTCAGTTAAATTAGGCTGCTCAATGACTCTAAACTGCCAAAGAAGATACCTCGCATTGCGACGAATGGTAGGCAAGTTGATCAGAAAAGCCATCACTGATCAGCAAAATCATAAATCATATCCGTGAATTACAATTCGATCCCTATAGTAACGCGTAATCAAGGTGTAGCGCGTAGTGAGCGCATGTAAGAGTAAGCCCGGAGGGCTTTCCAGTCCGTGGGTCCGTCAAGCGAGTTGCTTACTGTTGTTGGGAAATGACGGGATGTATTTGTAGGCATCGTCGCGCCCAAACGTGGTCTCTATCAGCTTGGCCAAAGCCTCAGCCTTGTGGATGAGATCGTTCAGTTATCTGCGAGTTGCGCGGCCTTGTGCTTTGCTAAAGCCATCGCTTTCGTGGTCGCCCCAGGCGAGAGCTTCTTTTACGTGGGTGGTCTTGAGCTGAGCTCTACAGCGGTCACCTTGACCCGGGCCCTAGTCCCGTCTATCAGATTTTTGCACTCACACTCTGTGGCGGGCTTGAGCTCATTTGGCTGATCTAACGAGGGAGCCTGAGATTGAGTATTGGATGCTTCTGCGTTCTTCTGCGGTGGGACCACCTGTCTGAGCTGTCGCTGGACAGCTTTGGAGGTGTCTACAGAGAGATGATGACGAGATGAGACGAGAGGATAGTGCTGGAGCCCGACGTCGCAGTGGTTGACAAAGGGGCAAACACCCAGCGATCTGGTGTTTGAAGCGCGACGTCGGGGCGGATGCCTAGCGCGCTACAAATCAAGTAACATAATACGGGAACGTCCGGGATCGACGTCACCGGAAGTGGGTTTTCAGGCTCCGACGTCGAAGAGCTATATATCGAGCGTATGTTCGAGGCTCTCTCTCCGCCTCTTCGACGTCGACGCGCTGTCTCTCAGTCTGTCTCACTTTTCGACCTGGCACCCATTTTCACCCAGTCTTTCCTTTTTTCCCCCTGTAGTTAGGGTCATCACCTGAGATTGCCTCTCTGTAGAGTCTGTACTTTTACATAGTCGTTCCGTTCACAATCCAGCCTCGTCCTATTTTTTTCGCCGTGGTGTGCCTTCCGTGCGAGGGCCGGAGTCTTCACCGCTCCGGGTTTCGGCACACCCCGGTCAGTCGGTCTGAGATCCCAGGCTCGGGCTGGGCTGCGCCCGACCCACCTAAGGAAAGGCCTGTCACACCACAGGACTGCCTCACAACACTCCTGTCACAGCAACAAGGTCATCTCACACTATCGCTATCATCGCGCCTGAGCCCGAAATCGCTCGATCCGGACACCAGCGCTTCCTTACAGACCTCCTCATTCCTACGAATTTAAGTAAGTAATATTTCACTGATAGTACCTGTACCCTAACGGGTTCAGGGATATCATAACGTGCCCATGAACACTGTTGCTTTCTCGCTATTCTCGTATCACTATCGCGAAAGAGAGGATTTCCCCTGTGTAACAACTGCTCTTCTCGACGTACACACCGATGAGGTGTGGAACGTGGCCTGGAGTCATGATGGCTTGCGCCTGGCTAGCGCAAGCAAAGATAGGACGGCCATAATTTGGCGGATCGGGGTAAGTCATTCGTCTGCCCCTCCCGAAGGATAAAGACTGATGTCATGTTCATAGTCGGATATCGAACCTACCTCTCGTGAGTGTGTAGTGGAATTCACTCTTCGAAAGCACCCTTTCCCCGTCGGCGCATTGGCATGGTCGCTTGACGACTCCGTCCTGGCTACCTCTGCGGACCAGCTAATAATGCTTTGGGACACTAAGGTGATTATCATCACTTTCATTGTATAAAGTATGACTATAATACGTCTTGCTAGACTGGAAAGCGCATAAACGTGCTTAACTCTCATTTGGAGACTGTGTCGGCACTCGTGTGGTTACCGGATGGCTCTGGCTTCATGTCTGCAAGTCTGGATCGCAAGATATTTTGTTGGGTATGTACAACCTGTGTGTGGTATACCTGGACGCACTTTACCTCTTCTCTTCCAGGACATGACCGGGAAGCTTCGAGAGGAATGGTCAAATGTACCCATCCGTGTCACCGATATGGCTGTCACTCCAGACATGACGCGGCTTGTCACGGTTGGAATGAACTACATCGCAATACCAACTGCATCAGAGGATGTCGGTCGAGGTGCCAGTCGGGAGCCAAAGCCAGCTCCGGCCAGCAATAGGAACAGCGCCACGGCGAGCGGGGGCCGACTGTCGGAGAATCGGATGATTATATACGAGCTCAAGAGCAAAGCCATTGAACTGTGAGTTGGGCGCCGTTGCCGCACTCGGCCTAACTCAAGAGAGGGCGTGGTTAGGTCGCTTCCCAAGGATGGTGAACTTACGAGCGTGAAGATCTCTGAAGACTCTCAATTTGCACTGATTAACCATGCACCAGACGTGAGAGTTGTTCGAATATGGCCCCTTGGTGATTTACTTATGATGATGCCATGTATGGCAGGAGGTGCTTCTATGGGACCTGCACCAGGGTGGTCTCGCGCGCAAATTTACCGGGCAGCACCAGGGCCACCATGTGATCCGGAGTTGCTTCGGAGGCGTCCATGGTAACTTCGTGGTCAGCGGAAGCGAAGGTCGGTGTTGGCGTTGTTCTCGCTGGTCTTTTTCTCACCTGGTTAGCCTAGACCGTAACGTTTATATCTGGCACAGGGATACCGGTGTGCTTCTCGAGATCATTTCAGGCCACGGAATGGGAAGTGTCAATTCAGTCGCATGGAACCCACGGAACGAACGAATGTTTGCGTCGTGTTCGGACGACTTTTCGATTCGGATATGGGAACCATTGCCACATACGGTCGCTGGCGGACTGCCTGTCAGCGACCTTGGAAGAAATGGAAAGGGAAAGGGCAAAGTCCAGTCATAGGAACATTCTGCATGGTAGGGTACTTCGGATCATTTTGCATTGATAATTGGGATACGCTAACATTCAACAACTCATCTTATTATTTGTTCCATCTGGTTTAGTTTTCGTGCATCGAACATTCTGTTCGCGATCTGTTTCTCGAGTTCGCCAATGTCATGTCAGGTTATGTACAGTATATAATAGGTACAATAGCATTCTACTAGTTGGAGTCCCATGAAG